>JAUBNY010000193.1:864173-875254 GCA_032275445.1 Crypturellus soui
AAGGAAGGAAGGAAGGAAGGAAGGAAGGAAGGAAGGAAGGAAGGAAGGAAGGAAGGAAGGAAGGAAAGGAAGGAAGGAAGGAAGGAAGGAAGACAGGAGGAAAGAAGTAAGCAAAAGCAGAGAGAAACATCTGGGAAAGAAAAGCAGGAAAGGAAACAAAGACAAAGACAAAAGAGAAAAGCAAGAAAAAGAAAAGGAGAGAAAAAGGGGAAGACAGAAACGACCAAAGATAAAAGTAAAGAGAGAGAGAAGAAACAGGAATGGAGACGTAAGGAAAGGGAAACCTGGAAAGGTTTCCAGGAAAAAAGGAGAAGAAAGTTAAAATGGAGAGTTGAAGGGAAGAAAAAGGGAAACTAAGGCAAGGCAATCCAACCCAAATGGAAAGCAAAGGAGCAACCAAGCAAGCAAGAGGAAAGCAATCAGGAAGCAGGAAAGGTAATGATAATGGAAATGAGCATGGATGTAAAAAATGGGGAAAGAAAAAAATGGCAAGTGAAAAAGAAAATAAATAAAAACCAGAAAATGAAGGAAGGAAGATAGGAGAAAAGAAGAAGGTAAGCAAAAGCAGAGAGAAAGATCTGAGAAAGAAAACAAAAATGAGTGAAAAAGAGAAGAAACCTCTACCTCAAAAGAACCTCTAAAGAAGCAACCAAAAGGAAAAAAGGAGAAAGAAAAAAAAAAAAAAAAAAAAGGGCGAGAAAGGGAAAAAAAAAAAAAAAAGAGAAATGACTGCTACAGCCTATAGTGAAATACCTTGAACAAAAGTGTTTAGACTGCATTAAAGACCTTCATCTATTCTTTATCACCAAAACCAGAACTTCTGGAAAGCTCTTATTTAAATACAGATAATTTTTGCACACACTAGTGGATAGCCTACACAATGTAACACTAGAGAGAATAACCGCATACATTTTACAGACAGGAAATAGAAAGAGTCCGGTCCAATTTATTACAGCAAATGCCATATTGCTGGGAAAGTTTAAACAAAGTTCTCTTAAAAGCCAACCCAAGATTAAAACAAACAAACAAACAAACAAACACTTTAAACCTTATTTGCTGGTCACTGTGCACATCCTTCTTACCAGTACATGGGTATGTAGAGCACATCACCTGGACCCACCACTGTTTCATAGCCTACAACACTCCGGAAGTTTGGAAACTTCTCGTAGTCAGGATTGTCAAAGTCCACCTAACACAAGCAGAAATAAAAAACTCAATTCCCTTTAATGACAGACTTCATCATAGGCTTTCAGTATAACATCCTCCTGACAATTTTCCTACTTAGCTTTTACATTCCCATTAGTGCCTAACTCTGAAGTGAGTTGCTGCAGTATCCCCAAAGCATCACTGATTCAAACAGGCATCCTGAAGCTTATCAGCAAGTAACCTGTCTTTCACCAAGTGAACAGTGAAACAGAACAGGACAATCAGTAAGAGCTGCCCAGCCACACCATCAAGCAGATGCTTGTAATTCTAGTGCTTGCCAAGTCAGAATTCAAAAATCTTTTGACCAGAGCAAAGACTGCTGGTCTTTCCATTTATTTTCAACACACTCTTCACTTAACAGATCTGAATACAGCTATTGCAAAGGATCAGAAAAACCACATGTGATTAATTTCAGTGCAGCTTCCTCCCACCCCACATTTTCATAAATGCCTCTTTTCAGCATGACAAGGAGAGAATCTGCTGCTCTTACCTGGCTCTGCCTGTCACATGGATGGTGCACTGGGTAAGGGTAGAGGCACTCAAACTGATCAGGAGGAAACAGGATACATCTTTTGTAGCCCTTAATCTGAGCAAAAAAATTCTGCTGCTCATCATAATGAGCTGGTGTCACATTCCCTGCAAAGAGAAAAAGCTGATAGTCAAAACAAGACGTTCTCACATATACTTATGAAAGTTACTAACAAGATATATTCTGTGCCGGGGCAAAGACAGTAAATACACTTCCACATATAGAAAAAAATAAACAAGGAAAATATTACATGTTACAAACTGACCATTATATCAGTCAGCCTTTACTGGAGCAGTTGCTACCCTGCTTAACAATTTCCATTCAAAATTCATATTCAGCAACTTATGCTCTGCAGAATTTGGATTTCCAGCTTATCTTCACAAACACCAGATGGTGATTGTTGATGAGAAGCTTTTTTAGAAAACCACTCCATTTAGTTGACAAATTGAGGAATGAATTTTTACAGAGCACTATTAGTTTAGAGAAAAGGAGTCCTATAGGTTGATTTAGAAAAAAAGTCATAATAATTGTGCAAAAAAAACAAGTGAACAAATCTTGTCATCGGAGCTTCATAATACAATTGCCCTTCCTCTAGCCCAAAGACTGTTTGTTACCAAGCCTGACTTCCACTACTGGCTCTTAAACATATTCAAATCTTAAAATATAGCAGGTCATTTTGTACCCCTATTAACTACTTTTTAAAGTTGATTGTCAATTCACTACACTTTCTACTCATGTGCTCTCCCTGTGGACACTGCAGTAGTATCTATGTTTTCTGATACACCTGCTGATGAATCAGTTTGCATGATTATTTGGAATTCCATTCTCTCTGGATGCTTTATGAACTAAGTGTCTTCAAACTCCCCAGCACTCTCTAACTTTGCAAGACGAAATTTAGGTCTTATGTGAAAAACGGTTCCTCTCCAAAAGGGAGCTTTGCTCAGTTTGTAAAGCCTTAGGTTCTACATACTTTAAATCCACAGTATCTGAAGTGTTCAAATGATAAATATGGATCCATCTCAGAGTATGATTAACAATCACTGGAAACATAGACCTAACAGCGTTGCATAGAGTCTTTGCATGAGAGTTGCCCTTCAAGCATTCACTGGTAGCAAACTATCCTTACATTTCTCTCTATATAGACCAATTTAAGTTGTGACAACACTCACCTCCCAACCAAAGCTTTGCATTGCTTGCTCTGAAATGACCATTGCAAATTAGTGTAAAATTCACATTAAAGACTCTCTGGAACTCAAATACAGAATTGCTGATCAAGTGGCTTACCTTCCATGCCAATAAGAAGCAAGTTAGATGTCAACTGACCCCAGCCACGTTTCCCTTGCTGTTTGTTAATCCAGTTCCAGTTGAAGCCAAGAAAATCCACCACAATTTTCCTTCCAACTGTGTCATTCAGGGTTTGCTGTAGGTATAGCCTGTATTTCCCCAAAGCCAAGCAGAAAGTATTAAGCTTTTCCATGTATACAAAAGCACCTCTCTGCTTACCTTCAGAAAGACATTTACTTGCCCCTCTATATACATACCCCTTCATCACACACAAGACATTCTAGGGCAGAAGGTTTCATCTACAGAAAGCAGTGGAAAATACTATTCTCCTCTGTACAGCATCAAAATCACACTTTTGGAGATTCTGTTTGATCATCATTCATTACAAATAATCACAGATGGAAGCAGCTTCAACATTCCCCCTTCCCACCAAACTTTGCCCAAAGATTTCCTGGTACAGAACATTCCTGGTACAGAACATTGCTCTGTGGGAACAAGCACAGGGTAAAAAAAAGTAGATTTTTACAACAAGAATAATCCCTGATCAAGCAGGATGAGAAAATCCTAAACAAGTGGGCCAAAATCAAATACCAAAAATACTCATAAATAACCCCTGGAAGAATTATCCAAGCCATTTTACATACAAGTTACGTCTTTTGCAGCATAGAAAGGCAAAAGACGTCTCAGAAAAAAGCAGCACTTTTCAGTACTGAGTTATCTTAAAACCACACATACATGTAGACACAGAAGACTGAAGAAACAAAACTTCTATATTAACAACCTCAGTACTGCAAACTATTGTCTGTAACACTGGAAAAAAAAAGAAAAAAGAAAAAGAAAAAAAGAATTGTGTTCCTAAACTTAAAGACTGCCTTCTCCCTTGGGGAAAGTACATGCAAAGCTGAAAAAGACAAGAGCAAGAAGACCAGAAGACATGGACACACAGAGTTGCTTCAAAAAGCCATCTGTAAGTCCTCTGAAAAAGCTATTTGGTGACCAGCAATACCAATCATAGATGTAAGTTGAGTTGTTAATAAAAAAAGAAGATCCTCTTGCTAATTTACAGCTGTTAGACAACATGAAGAGCACATATTCCACTCTTCCTCATCTTTTTGAGGAAAGAGCAACATCAATTACAGCATTCTGTAAAGAGTCCGAGTGTCACTGCCTTTCCCTTCTCATGGGCTACCTAACCTCCTTCTAGGAATACCACAGTCTGGCAAAATAAAGTGAAACTGGGGCCTTCTCTATGCAACTCTTGCTATAGACAAAGCAGGAAAAACACATTTCTGCAGACAGACAATTTGAGCAGTTTGCTTAGCTAACATCATGACTTCAACCTGATAACACTGCACTGTGATAATACAGGTCCTTGAACTAACAGCCCCATCAACAGTCATTTAAATGAAACTTACTCCCTACTTAAATGTGGAAAGCCCTACAAAATGCTTACTTCTCAGCACTCCCTTTCTGTTGTATTTCTTTAAGTCTGTCCACAAACTCAGCAAACTTCATCTCTTCTCTGCTCGACTTGGGTTTGAAGTTCTTGAAATTGCCCATCTTCTTCTCATCGTAGTAGAGAAACTTGTGTGTGCTGGCACTATACACTGAGAAGTCCCCATTGCCAATGTTTTCTTGGAGGTAGTCCAGGTCCCATTTCAGAGCAGGATAAACCAGGTTCGTATCTGTCAGCACCACTGGCTCCTGGAGAGACACAGGGAGTTTATTGATTCAAGGACCTCTTGAACTTGAGAGCAACACACATTAATTACTCACACCACAAATTCCTCTCTAAACAGGGAATTGACAAAGACATACCAAAGTACCAGATAACTTTGCCTAAGTAGAAAAACACGCAAAACATTACAGGTAGTTTTAGGAAAGCAGTAGACTGCTCCCATAGCAAATTTCTAGCAGCAATAGGAGGGACTCCACTATCTACTTTGTTAATCTCTAACATGAGGTTAGACAAACACTAACTGAAAACAGTTCTAAGTCTACTTTGTCCCTCCAGAGAGACGCAGTAGACCCTGTCTGCTTGCTTGCAGCCTTAGCCACAGTCATAAATGGTGACGATAACATAGTTTTGAATCTGGAAAAAGAGAGACAGCACAAGCCTCTTCGCCGATAATCTCACTGGTAACTTCAAGAAAGAGTATGGGAGAGCTATTTCTCCATCTCTTGAGCACCAAAACAGAGCCGCTGCAGTGGCAGAAGAGGGGAGTAGTGGAACACCTGGCACTAGGAAGCCAGGTGAAGGTAGCAGTTACGCTCCCCAGCTGTGCGCACACAACTCCCCTTTGTGCCGCCCAACTTCGCCACGATCCGCACCCCAAATCAGGGCACCCGGAGCGAACGTTTCCCGCGGGCTCCGCGGCGCAGCGCCCACGGCACCGGCCGCCGTGGGGTGGAGGCTGCACGGGAGGGCACGGCGCCGGCACAGCCTCGGTCGCGGCGGCGCCCCCTCCGCGCCCGGCCCCGCACCTCGTTCTCGATGAGCTCCTCGGCGCGCGGGTCGCTGTGGCTGAGGCGCGGGATGGGCCGCGTCTCGAAGCCGTAGCGGCGGAACTGCGCCTCGCTCCAGCCGGGCCCCGCCGCCATGGCGGCCGCCGCTGCGCCCTCCCGGCCGCCCCCCGCCGCCATCGCCGCTCCGCCGGGCACCCGCAACGGCAAGCGCGGAAGCGGAAGTCTCCCGCCCCTCGCAACGCCGGAAACGGGCGGGAACGGCGGGCGGCGGCGGCACCATCGAGGCGCGCGGAGGGAGCGGCGCCCCCTGGGGGCGGGGCGGACCCGGGGCGGGAGCGTCGCGCTCCCTCCGCAGAGCGGGGCTCGGGCAGCGCCCACCGCAGCGAGGGGCGGCTCCGGCCGGGGCGGCTCCGGTCGCGGCAGCCCGGGCCCTGGCACCGTGCCCTGAGCCAGCCGTGTTGGATTTGTGCTGCGGGGCCGGGAGCTGCCCACACCTTCCCGTGGTGGGTGCTTGCGGGAGAGCGAGGCTACGTTTTGCACTCAGCGTGAGAGAGGCAAGCGGTCTAATCCTTTCCCAGGAATGAGTGCCAGTTGTGCATCGCTTCTGAGGAAAGCTTGGTCTCCAGCACTGGGTAGTTCTCATCTCGCAGTTGAGGGATCTGTTGTCCTGGCCACCGATGTCTTTGTGGTCACAAGAATAACGTAACTTATTTTTCTCTGTCAATCCAAGATTAATTAATATACTTAATTGCAGGAAAACAGGTGACCCTCAATTCTAGGGGACTAGTGCAGCTCAGGAAAAGCTCATACGAGGCAGTAACAAAATGGAGCTCTTGGGAAGCTTGAGTGAGGCCAAGGAAGACCCTGAGCTTCAAGGGAAGGGCCTAGGCGCAGAGCTAGAGGCCTTATCCAACCCCAGTGCGACCGGAGCCTGCCGGTCCGCACAGCACCACGCGCCTGCAGGACCCGGGTGCTGCTGTGCCGGAGGGCTGGGCTCCCACCCTGCCACTGCCCCGGGTGACCGGGACAGCAGCTGCCCTGCGCGCTCGGCTGCTAACTGCAGCGGGGCCAGCGGATTAACGCACCGTCCCCAAAACACGGCAGGGCCCCTCCTCGGGGTCAGTAAAAGATGATATTGCAGCCTGCCGCAACGTCTCCCACTGCAACGCTTCCCAGCGCCAGCACGCCAGGTTTCAGATGGATCTTTGCAGCTCATTGCTATCGCCGTTAAATTACCAGGTTTGTAATTAATGTTGTTATTAGAACAAATGGCCCCAATGACAAATTATCCGTGATAGTTTCTGATCCGCAAAGGTTTATAATGCAGATCGTTATAGAGACATTAGCCATTATGGCTGATGTGAATAACTGAAGGAAAATGAGTTCAACTACCACAGAGTTTACATAATGAAGTAAACTGCAGAAGCCCTTAATGCTGATATTGATCTTATCTGCAACAACACATCTCTTACATTTGAAAAATAACACCACTAAATCAACATGCCATTTCAGCTGGTCGCATTTCCCTGGCTCCACTGAGATAAGACAATTACACCCCAGTATTAACTTTAATAATATTGATATTAATGAAAAAAAAAAAAAAAAAGGGCAATTTGCCTAACACAGCCGGGCACCGAATCGATCTTATTTAGCATCGATCCAACCAGCCCCCGAGAGGCCCCGGGCGGATAAGGGCTGCAGCGAGGCCTCGTTGCGCCGCCGGGGTGGGTGGTGGCGGCGGCGGCAGAGGCAGAGGAGCGGGCAGGGACCGCCGCGGCGCCCCTACCGCTGGCAGCGCCCGGCGGTCGGCACTCCCCGCCCCGCGCCCGCCCGACCACCATTTCCCCGCGGGCCGTCTCGGCCTCTGCTAGCAACGCCCCGCCCCGCGCCTTTCTGTCCCTGCCGGCCGTCGTCTCTGGCGCGTGCGCGCTGGGGCGGCGATGGCGGCGCTGCGCGGTGTCCTCTGGCAGCGGGTGGGCGCCCGGCTGCGGGCGGCGGCCGCGCCGTGCGGGGCCCGGGCAGGTCAGTGGGAGCGGGGGGCGAAGGCGGGGCCCGGGCAGGTCCGCGGCGGCGGGAGCGGGGCCCGGGCTGGCGCTGACCTTCCGTGTCCGCGTCCCGTCAGGCTCGGGGCTGCCCCCGGAGCTGATGCCCGGCCCGTACCCGCGCACCCCCGAGGAGCGGGCGGCCGCCGCCAAGAAGTACAACATGCGCGTGGAGGACTACGAGCCCTACCCTGACGACGGCTTCGGGTGAGCAAGAGCAGCGTGAGCACTGGGGGCACCATGAGGCCTGCGAAGCGCTGGACGAGCAGAGGGTTGTAATTTCAGCTGGGCTCGTGTTTTCTTCCAGAGAACAGGGCCTGAAAATACAGCCGCAAAGAATGGCGTTTGTTAGGAGGGCTGATACTGAGCTGACAGTTGTGGTGCCACTTGCATGCATGCATTTCAAACGTGTATATGCCATAGTTTGAGAGCTGCAGAAACTCAAAAAAAAAAAAGTATTGTCTTTTTCACTTTAATAAATGTGTAGTATTTTTGCATGTATAGAAACTAATTTTTTTTTTTTTGGTCGATTGGTTGCTTCTTATAGGTACGGTGACTATCCCAAGCTCCCTGATCGATCCGCACATGAGAAAGACCCCTGGTACCAGTGGGACCAGCAAGACTTGAGGCATAACTGGGGGCAGCCGGTAGGAATGCTAGTAGCTATTTCCAAGCTACTACTCGATTCCACTTCTACCAAATGCTTAAATGCCCTTCCATGTGGTGCTTTCTCTGTGTAACCTCTTAGGGTTCAAGGTTGTCATTGTAATGACGCCAGAAACAATCCCAGGAAAACCATTGTGATGATCCTGTATTCTTGTGTTGCCTGACACTGGCTTGTGTAGATACTCCTGCCCTTGAAATGGGATAAGATGTTGATTTGTAAGAAGTGTCTTTTGCTTATAACTCCTAGTTGTGACAAAGCTTTGAAAAAGTGCTTGGAAACGGGGAAAAAAATGTTCCTCGATATATCATTGCTTATTTGGGATGGCTTTTTAGCATGGGGAGCAAGGTTCAGTTGCTTAAACCTCTTACATGCTGTAGATTATCTGAGGTTTTTCACATGGACTTGGCCTTTTCTTATGTTTTTAGATGCACTGGGACTTTGACATGTATGTTCGGAACCGTGTTGATACATCCCCCACTCCGGTTCCCTGGCACACCATGCGCAATCATTTCCTTATCTTTTTGACTTTCATGCTGTTCATGTTTGGTGTTGGAGAGATGTACCCGTCTTACAGGCCTGTGGTGAGTGACACCCTTGGGCAAAAGGAAGAAAAGTAACTGTGTTGCATCTCACTTAAGGTGCCCAGGGGAGGGTTAAGCTGAAGCTGGGCGATGAGTGCAAGTGTGAAGCCCTGCTCTGAGCAGGCTTTAGGATAGGGGTTTTCCTGCAGTCCAGTCCAACTTGAAGTGTTCTCCTGGCTGGCTTGATTTAGCACATTTTTGTCTTGCAGTAAACAGAAAATTTAAAATTAGCTGCAATGACAGCAACAGCAGAAGCATTATCTGACTTACAAGTTTTCCTCCTTGGCCTAGGCATTGACTTTCCTGTGTGTCTGAGATGCATTTTTCCCCTTATTTGTCTAGGCCTGTAGTCTCCACCTGCATAGAGATACTTCCTGCACTCAGTCTTTTTATGAAATATTTTGCGCTTCATAGAATGGTATTAAAGATGAATGCTTGATATTCTCTCTCTCTTGCTGGCTGGTGCTTTTAGTTACATCTTATATAAATTTGATCATTTGGAATAGTTTTCATGAGTATGTCTGAATGTATGTGTGACTTTTACAGTATGTTATCCTCATGCTGTGCAGTGAGCTATTGGTTAAGGTCAAGTACAAGACTACATTGGTATTTCTGTTAAAGGACATGAATTTATATTGAAGACCTCTATCCATCTGTGAACTTGCAAACTTTCCTACTGCTCTACTATTTCTATTGAAACACTTAAGAACTTAACTGTAACTGACAGCCCTTGATTGCATATGCATGTGGGGAGACATTTCTGTGTTTTCTTGCAAATTGCTTGTTTGAATGTAGTGAATTTGCAATTAATTTCTGTCTGTCTTTGTAGGGACCGAAGCAATATCCCTTCAATAACCTATATCTGGAGAGAGGTGGAGACCCGAATAAAGAGCCACCAGAGGTGGTGCACTATGAACTCTGAAACCTTGAAAGCTATTGGAAGTACAGAGTTTCTTCTGTGTCAGCTCTACTTGGGATGACACCTTCTTTGATGTTCACTGTGGCTTATGTTAATGTTTGTTCTTCAACATTTATCCACTAACTGCAGTGAAATATATTGATGATACCTCATGCTGTTTGTCTTCTGTGGGTTTGAAAAGGTTACACAATAGCCAGTGAAATTACAAAAATGGAAAAGGTAATTTAAACAGGTTAATATCTGTGGGGAGATAGTTTCCCTTGGGGTACTGTCCTAGGACTGCTGCCAGTCTGTATACAATGTGCAGGTTTACAAGTGTTCCTTAGCAAAGCCTGTGCCATTTGGGTAGAAAATGTTGCCTGTTACCAAGTTACCTTGCTGCTGGGAAGTGAGGAGCTAGTTATCACTTAATGTGAAGGGGCAGCACAAGCAGACTGCTCAGCTGTGATATGTGAGAGTCACACACCACAGGAATAACTGTTCTTCCTTACTCAAACTTGGCTCTGGCCTCTTTTTTTCTTCAGGTAAGCTCATAAGTGAGGCTTATAAAACCAGTGGGCAGCACTGGTGCAGGGCAGAGGCTTGCTGTGCATGCCTCTCATCTGGCAGGGGAGCTCTCTATAGCGGTGATACAACAGGCTAATGTGAGTGCAGCACTGGCCAGACATGTTTTGCTGTGCCTGAGCTTCATTCCTGGGTCTAAATGTGCAGATCCCTGATCTGGCTGTTGAAGGGCAGCACTGGCCCGCCAGCATTGGAGTTACGTCCAATCCACAAATGAAGGGGACCAGTTTTGCTGTAAACTGGTGTTTTAGGGCCTTCTGTGGCCCTAAATGGAAAAAAAGATTAGGGCAGTAATAGGTGCCCAGACTTGGTCTGTGCGTGTTGGTCTGTTTAAAATTTTGTCACAACAAGTGTATAGTCCTGAGCCTGCCCTCAGTTCAGCTGCTTGTACAGCAGTCCCATGGGCTGCCCTGAGCAACAGGGTCCTTGCTGCTCTTGCTGAAGGTGCTGTAGCTGTGTGCCTCCACCTGTGACTTGCTCTATGAGGTGACAGTTTCTGCAGGGGAAGGCATAAGGGCTAGGGCAGAGAACGGGGCTCAGAAATGCTGAAGAAGGGGTCCTGCTTCGGGAGCCCCTTACAAGGGGGCAGGTAAGGCAGGGCGGGAAGGCTGCCTGCTCCTCGAGGAGGCGAGAGGGGCTGGGGCTGGATGGGCGGGGCCTGCCGCCGAGGGGCGGAGTCCCGGGCAGCGCTTCGCGGGCGGTGCCTTTTGGGCTCCTGGCGGCCGCCGTCGCGAGGCTGAGCAGCGGGAGCCGCCGGGACGGCCCGGGGCCGGTAAGGGCCGCGCGCGGGGCCGCTCCCGCTGACCCCGGCGCTGCGCACCCC
>JAUBNY010000193.1:875354-902103 GCA_032275445.1 Crypturellus soui
CGCCCCGCCCCGCCGCCTACGGGCTCGGGGTCCCGTCCTCGCCCCGCGCCGCCGCCCGCAGGAGCGGGGGTCGGCGCCGCCGCCGCCGGGGGGGTTCGCCCCACGCCCTCGGGACTGCGCGGGGGACGGCGGAGCAGCGCGGAGCGAGGGGCTGGGCGGCCGCTCCGGGGAGTTGGTGCTTGGCCGCTGTGTCACGGCCGAGGGCCCTTCTCTAGCGCCAGGCGTTTCATCTCGGTGACCTTGGGCACGTCGCTTCTGCCCCTCGTTTCCCCACAGCGAAGGGGGATGAGGCCGCCGGCTTTCTTCATTGCTCGGCCGGAAGTTCAGCCTTGTCGGGAGCTGCTCGCAGAGAAGGGTCTGGGCGCCCGAGGGAGGTGCGGGAGTCCCTGGGAAGGGGTTTCAGCCCCGCCGTGCGTGGCTGCGGAGCAGGAAGGCTCCGCTGGAGCGGCGCCAGCGCCGATTATGAGGGCAGCGCGCAGGTTCAATTAGCTGAGACAGTATCGACCGCGCTCCGCGGCGATGCGCTCTGAGCAACAAGTATTTCAGGTTAGCAGGGGTGAGGCGCTTCTGCCTGTGCCAGCGCTGTCCGCGCCATCCGCCGCGGTTCGGGCGCTGGGGCGGGTGCAGGGAGTGCGGAGAGCGCCGGTTCCCGTGGCGGGCGGTGCTCCCGGCTGGGGACGCTGGGCGGAGAGCCTCGGTCGGGGGAGGCTTCGGGGAATGCTCCTGCTGCCGCTGACTCCTGTGGGGCTGAGGCTCGTTAATACCTTAGCTCCGTAGTCAGAGTTCTCTGCAGAAGGAGGAGGAGGATTGTCATGGTTAATTAATTAGACGTGCCGAGAAAATCTTGAGCTTTCTCAGAAGCCTTAGATGCTACTTTGGGAGTTAACAGCAGGTGGCAATCTCGCCTATAAATTTTCTTGAGGAAGAGTGCAGTGCTTGTGAATTTTTGCCAGGTGTCCACAAGATGTTGCTAAAAGAAAGACTTTTTTCCTGCTTTAAGGGTCATAATTGTGTCTGGATATAGAGTATAAAGTGTATGGAAGAATCACCTCTTTCCGAGGAATAAGGTTCAAAACAATCTCCTTTTCCTTTCAGATTTGGAGCCTGTTAATATGGGGAGGAGGTGCTGCAATGGAGCTGAGCTGGTAGAAGATGCTTGTGAGAGGGTGGGATCTTCTGTTGGGTCTTCCCAAGTCTGTCACTGCTGCTTTGCCCTCAGGCAGAGGGACATCTGTCCCTTTTCAGGGATTGTGATCCAGAACTTCTGCACTGTTCTGTTAACACAGCACTGGCCTGAAAGGTGCATGTTTGCTTTCCTGTGATTGACTTGGATGCGTTGTGCAAGATGCTTTGCCTTCCCATTCTGTGCCAGCTTAATCTTGTGAAATAGGAGCACCAGTGTTGACTTTCTATGCAAAAGGCTTTGCAATCTATTGAAGAGTTGGACGATTGATTACTAATTTGAACATTTTTATCTCTTGACTTTGTATTCGCATGTTGAATGCAAATTGTGCCACTCCCAACCACTGGCATTGAGGGAAAGACAGTTGGTGCCATTTGCCTAGCTAGTCCCTGAGGGTGGTGCTTCTTGTTGCTTCCTCACCAATTAACTTAGGTGAGAGGAGAGGTCTCTTGGCCATTGTCCCTTAAGGTCTATTCAGAAGTCGATTATGGTGACAGAGGAGGAGCTGACCTTACCACTTACTTCCTAGTGCATGTGAGGAAATAGTAGTATTTGTGTTATTGTACATAGGGCCTTGACTAAGTTGGAATAAAGCTAATATGAGGCTAGAAATAGGTGCTTTGAGCAGTTCTGCTGCAGGTTAATGCTGACAAGCATTAAAGAAATTCTAATTAATTGGCATGTTCTGTGATGAGAGAATACTGCATGGAGGGGAGAGAGGATGTCCATATCTTCTGACTAGTGGTGGTAAAAAGAGTATGAGTTACTAGTCAGCAGGCCCAAATCCAAGAAGCAGTGCCCACTAGATCCCCCTTTCAGATAACTGGAGGCCAAAACTTCATATAAGCCACAAGATGCCTAAAGTTTCCTTCAAAATTTCTCTTTTATGTGGTTTGATCAGACAGTGGGTGTCTGGACACAGCAACCATGTTTATGAATCTGGCTTGGAATAAACACATATTCTGGTCCAGGTAAGACCAAGCTGCCAAAACAGGTGCTTGTAGCCCTACATCTGAATAGACGGTCTGTGTGATGAGAACTGGGGTTTTGCTTTTAGCCTGGCTAAAGCAAACAGCGTTGAGTAACCAGGGTAGATTAGTTGCAGTGAGCTGTCAAGATGCGCAGAAGGTTTTGGTGTGCTGCCAGTTTTGCTGTATTCAGCACAGTATCAGCTGGAGGCTCAGTTAGCTGTTTAGCTAGAATTAAGTGATTGCTGCCAGATTTGAGAGGTTTAGGAGGCGCTCGTGAGCATGACCCTGCTAACCTGCGAATGATGCATCTTTTTGAGTATCGCTGTTGCTATACATTATTTATATTACTGACAGGCCTAGAAGATCTGGGCATAGTCTGAACCCCAGAGATGTTGAGGGCTTTATCCTAAGCAAGAATGGGATCCTACATAAAATTGAAATTTGAGTGTTGCAGGCTCCTGACTACCTGTTGTTGAAGTTTGACTTGCAGTTATCCTGCCGTGTTACTGCTGAGCTAATCCCTCTCCAGTGCCAAGGGGGAATTCTGGTGTCCTTTTATAGGTGCCAGTGGATCTAACTGTAGTTAATAAAAAGAATTGTTGTTAGAGTTGAGATTGAAATGCCATAGTTCCTTTTGGATCTCTTGCCTTCTTCTACCATTACAAAAATTCATTTGACTTTCTTCATCAGTTTGTTTCTTTGTGCTTTTTGAGCCGAGTGAGAACAAAGTACAGTAAGTGAATTGGCACTTGATTGTATTGCACTTTGTTTTCTCTTGCCACGTCACTTTGCTATTTGGAATTTAGCCTGTCCTGAGATTCTTTCTGCTTCTTTTCTGCCTAGGTATATACTGACATGAGCTTATTCAGAGAGAACAACTAGAACTTTGCAAAGACATTTGTTTAAATTAATTTCTGCAGCCGATTTAAATGAACCTGGACTGAAGATTTGAGTACGTTGTTTAATTTACATTCCCTTCCTTTTACTGAAACTCTCCTATAACTGGGGTGTAGGAAGAAAAGAGCTATGTATGAAAGAAAATCTGGGATCAAACATATGGCCTTTTATTATTTTTTTATGAACTCTAGAATACTCTAATTCATCCCAGTAATACTCTATTAAGTAGCTTAGAAAGTATCAAATAATTCCCCCTGGAAGAGGAATATTTTGTTACTGGGGTTGTTATTTTCATGTTAACTTTGGCTGTTCTAACCACTGTGTTTTTCCTTTTTTTTTTTTTTTTTTTCCTTAGAGCTTGGAAAATGAAGCTAAAGGAAATTGAGCGAACAGCTGTTCAGGCATGGAGTCCAGCAAACAACCACCCTGTTTATCTAGCAACAGGTAAAATTCTTTGTAACCCAAGGAAATTAAAATATGACTCAAGGAGAGAGATTATGGGTAGCAGTCATATGTTTTAACAATTCCCACTAAAACAAACACTGGAAAAATTAGAAGTTCTATTTTTTTATTATTATTATGCTGGTCTTTGACTCCTTAAAGGACATTTTTTTTTCTTTTTTCCAAAGGGTGAAATTAGCTTCTAATTAAGTCTATTTGCTTCCAGTGTCTGAACTGTAACATCTGCTTGCTATAAAAAATAAATTAAGGTTACTTATTTGGTATGTCTGTGGAGAAAAGTTCATTCTAATCACATTCACTTAAGCTCAGTTTTACTTTACTAGGTTTCAGACACTATCATTTGACTTGACAGCCCAATCATGGAAATCTCTCTCTTTCTCTGATTTTTTTTTCCTAAAACGCCTTTTTTTCTGCTTACTTTCATTTTTAAATACTTCTGCAAACCCTTAAATTTTCATTTTGTTGATATATTCATTATTTGCTATTCACATCAACCTTTTATTTCCCGAAGCTCAAAGTCAGCATATTCACTGAGTTGGCAATAGGCGAGTTTATTGTCGATGTGGAACTCGTGGCCTGATTTGTCTCCCAGTATGAGTGAGGCAGCCCTGGTGCTGTCTGCATTGCGCAGCACTGCCTTGTTGTTGTTGTTTCTTTTTTATGGGGATGACCATCTGGAGAATGTGACTAAAGTTCAACTGTTGCCTTAAAAACAACATTACTACTTTTAGGGTAGATATCTATTTTGTGATTCTCTAATAAGGCCAGAGTTTTTGTTATACCAAAGGCCTTGGCCTCATTCTGCTTTAAAATAGAAGCTGCATCATTTCATAATGTATACTGTTTTTCAGTAGTCTCTTGGGCACTTCCCCTCCCATAGGCACTCATGGAGGATCCCTGTGGTAACTGGGTGACTATTTGCTTGGCAATGTTCCAGCAGGCAATCTTAAATCTATTTTTAGGTTATATTCTCTAAACTAGGGAGAAGTAAGGAAGCTGTCCCTGTGTGACTGTTACCTTCTTCTGTGTCTTCAGTGACCTTTTAGGTGGCTAAGTTTGAAGAACTTTTGCTCTTGGATAGGTTTAGAAGGCGTGATCAAGACTTTCTGATCTTGATTGGGGACCAGAATGCAGAAGTATCTGAGATCATAATATACGGGGTTCATACCTGGGTTGCAAGACACAGTTGTGTTTGTGATTTTCGTAAGGACCTATTGTCAATGGTTGTGGCTGTTCAGAAGAGCCATATGAATTGCATCTCCCCAATAAGAAAAAGGTATTTTTGCATCAGTGACCTGGATGCTCAGAATTTCTTAAAGTTTTGATTTTTTTCAGAGTATTTGCCTTAGCTCCTCTGTCTGAGCTATTCACACATGTCCTCTCCTTGATCAGGCAAGGACATGCTGACTATCAATCAAGAACTGATTCGTTGGTGAAAGATTGGTTGTAGTGCTAAAGCCTTGCTCTTCTTGTGTCTCGTGTTCATGTGCTCACTTGTAAGTGTCCCCCTTACATTTCTGCTAGGAACATCTGCCCAGCAACTGGATGCATCCTTCAGTACAAATGCCACCTTGGAAATATTTGAAGTTGACTTCAGGGATCCCTCTCTGGACATGAAGCAGAAAGGAATCCTTCCTGCCTCAAACAGGTACAGGGGCTGTGAAACTCAAAAGGGCTTTTCCTAGTACAGGAAAGGGGAGAGGGTAAAGTCATATTTTCTGGGTTTAAAGTGATCTTTTGAAGTTGCAGAATAACAGAATGGTTGAGGTTGGAAGGGACCTCTAGAGATCATCTAGTCTGACCCTGCTCTGCTCAAGCAGGGACACCTAGAGCATGTGGCACAGGGTCTCACCCATTTGAAGATCTCCAAATCACTGTAAACCCTCAGCTTACTCCTGCTCAGTAGATATTTGGGGAATACATGGCAAGATCACTTACAGTTTGACTTTGTGTGCCTTCTCCATGTCAAAATACTGCTTAAGACAAACTACCTAAAACAATTCAAATATGATTAAAACAGGAAAAATCAAACAGCAGTACTTTGGAGTGGGCCTATATGCTTTGTTTCCTTTCTGAGATGAACTGATGGAATTCCATAAACTGATGGAATGAGAGAGCTGAATCGAGAAAAATACACTGAAAAGCAGTGGGAGGACAGCAAGAGGGAATAAAGAGGGAGGTGAGGGCACCAGTGTGGGGCCCTGCTCACAGGGAAAACCATGTTTAAACAGACCCTGAGGAGAGACATCTAGATGGTAGTGAAAGAAATGACCTTGTTATAAAGTAGGGACAGCAACAGCTCTCAAACACTACAGGAGATGTCCTAAACAAGAACCATATTTTCCTTCTGATTGCATAACTCACAAGAATTCTACCTCCTTACAATAATATTTCACAAAAATATTGAAAAAGTTGTGGGGAAATGTAAAGCAAATTATGGGCATTTCCCTGTAACCTCTAAGACTTTCAGTAATCCATGGGATCATTCCTAACCTGCCTTTTTAACCTGTTTACCCTCGGGCCTACTGCCTCTCTTTACACTCAGGCCTACTGAATTAGTCTGCCTTCTGTCTTTAAGGACCTGATCATTCTTAGCTTGAGACAAATCACATTGGGTATATAATGGCTTTACAAAGGTCCAGCAGTTGGATCAGTAGAGAAGCCTAAAAGGACTTCTGTGGTAGTCGGTCTGGTGGATTCTTTGATATCGAGTAAATAAGCTGGTATTTTAGGTTTACAATTAAAAAAAAAAGACAGTAGAGTGATGCCTGCTTTCTAAGATGAGGGAATTTAATACACTTGCCAGGGATGTTTGCACTCGGTGCAAAATAATTACCTTTGATTTGTAATTAGCACATTTTACAGTGAATAAGCGCGCGCGCGCGTGTGTGTGTGTGTGTATATATATATATGTATGTATGTATATATCTTTCAGGTTTGAAGGCTGGAAGAGCATAGTCCTCTAATCTTACAATAATGTCTGTATTGTGTAGTTCAGAGTATTTCACTCACCAAATGCCGTGTGAAGTCCTAAACTCTTTAAAAAATAAAACTAATTTAAAAAAAAGAAATCTATTGTAGCTTCCTGTTTCAAAGATGCTGTAAGGAATCTCACTTCTCTTTGGGTGCAGGAGCCATAGTCAGCTTCAAATGAGGTAGTTATTTAACATATACAGATTGATGTGTATGTTTGATAGGGTGGAATATGGATGTGATTGTTGGTAGTGCAGGGTGTCTTGACTTCCACTGAATATTGTGGCTTATGCCAACTTCATTTTCTCCTTCTTCAGGTTTCATAAGCTGATCTGGGGTAGCTTTGGCAATGAGTCCCCTGAGTCTTCTGGAGTGATCATTGGTGGAGGGGATAACGGAGTCCTGACAATGTACAGCGTGCAGCGCATCGTGGCTGCCAAGAGCGAGCCTGTCATTGGGCAGACAGAGAAGCATTCAGGACCCGTTCGAGCTCTTGATTTCAACCCTTTCCAGGTATGCAGCCTTGAGACACTTGCAGCTGATGAAGGTTAACCACCATGAATATTTCCCATGTTTATGCAGATGTGTAAGCTGAAGGAAGGGATTTAACCCGTGACATGGGCTAAATGGCATATAGGCATGGTAGTTGTGATACAAGGCTGGTCTGCAACTCAGATTTTTAGTTCTGTTTTGTTTTGTTTTGTTTTATTTTCACTGAATTCCCCACAGCTTTTGACGGACTTTGGGAGCTTGTTTCTTTGTTTGTTTTTTGCTTAGACTTATTTTTAAGAAGTCCATCCCTGTGAGCAGGAAGCTCAGCTGAGTTTTTACTTTCCTTACAGAGTAACCTCTTGGCCTCTGGAGCAAATGATTCTGAAATTTTTATCTGGGATTTGAATAACTTCAGTGTGCCTATGACACCAGGAGCTAAATCACAGGTAAAGGAGTTTTCCTTTGGGCACGACCTCTGTAGTTTGGTATCTCAGTAAGGATAGGAGGGTGTGGAGCGATCCTGCTCTATTCACTCTCAGAAGGGAGAATCCTCTTGACCTCTCTCAGGAGGAAGATTAATCAGAACTGACTAATTAGCCTCATACTGGGGAGGTGGAAAGAGTGATATAGAGGGAAGGGAGTTAGGCTGTCAGCTGTGGAGGGGTGCATGTTGCGTAAATGGGTAGGCACTTTGTGGATGTAGATCGAGTTACAGATTGGTTTGTCTTATGACTCGGCTAGATTGTGTGTGATGGTTTAAGAAGGTTTATTGGATCTTTTCTGAGGTATGAATTTGCCTCAGCTGAAGCTTTTCATATCTCATGATAGTAACATTCCCAGCACAGCCAGTGAGCCACTTAGTGCATCTTGGCCATTATTTCCAGATAATGTTTCCTGAGCTTGGAGGGGAAGCTTCTGATCTTCTGATCCTGATTATGTTATCTGGGGCAATCAGCTCCTGAAAGTGGAAAGATCATAGTAGGCTTGCTTAAAAGCAGGTCAAGTTTTCCTGCAGTAAGCATCCTGTTTGTTTCCTTGCCTACCTCTTTCACTGCTGTAGATAAAATAAATAATGGGAAAAAATAAAAAATAACAGATTTAGCCTTGAATGCTTTATTGGCCATCTCACTGTACTCTTAAAATGTTGCACAAGGCCATTTTTTTCCATTTTACACTCAATTCTGGGAGCCAAGGTAGAAATATCTATGTTGTCTCTGGTCTACAGCCTAATCCCAGTATATTATGGGCTGTTCTATGTGTATCTGTTGCTTTATTGTGGAATTAATAGTTTTGGATGCGTTTGGCAAATGTAGACACTGAGTAGAACCTAATACCTGGTAGCAAGGTGCAAAGGAGCATTTCCAGGTGACACTCCCCTCTAGAAGTATTCTGTTCACTGCACTTTGTGTAAAGGATTTTCCCTGCTTCCTTGTGTTTCCTGTCAGTGTTGCTCCTATTTTCAGTTAGTTGATCAGAGATCGAAGAGAGGAGTCTATCGATTTGCAAATATTCTAATCAAGCTGTTGACGGAAACCTGCAATTGATGTTCCCTCAGCACGGGGGTAATGATCTGTGGCCTTTCCTATCTTGGCAGCCCCATGAAGACATCAGTGTGGTGTCCTGGAATCGGCAAGTGCAGCATATCCTGTCCTCCGCTCACCCAAGTGGCAAGGCTGTGGTTTGGGACCTCAGGAAGAATGAGCCCATCATCAAAGTCAGTGACCACAGCAGCCGAGTGAGTGGAGGAAGGCCTGTGATTTTGATGGATCTGCAAAGTGCCTCATCAGTGATTGCAAAACACTGACATGGGCTCTGGGGATGAAGTGTTTTTGTGTTGTGGGAGCTGTTGGGGTTGGTTCTCTTGGAGCTGGAAGGCTATAGTGTGGGGAGTGGGAGTGAATTGGTCCAGAACATCCTTAAGCTTTTAACAGTTCTGTGCTTCTGCAGCAATGTTCAGAGCTCCGGTTTGCAATGAGGGGAGAAAAGTCAGGGAGCAGAAGAGTGTAGAAACAAGACATTGCCTTGCTCTTTGGAGTCCTTGTCCTGGGTCAGAGCATGAGGTGGCCAAGTATGTGCATAACTGACGCTGTTGCCATGCTCTGGTTGTTACTCCAAACCCATCATCTGGTTCATTTTAAAGCATGGAAGGCTGGAAATAAACGCAGCAAACTTTTATTTGAAGAGGTATTTCAAGTTGCTGGACCTCGAGAAAGATCGAGTTGTTGACAAATTATCTTCTGAAGAAGGAAGACGTAGGGTTTTGTGTGTCTGTGCCTGCAGGAAGATGTTCATATGACCTTACAGTGGGAGAGTTGAAGTTTGTAAAGGAATGTGTAAGGAAATCTTCCTGTATCCAAGGCAGGACTCCCAGCTGTACAGGAGTAGAGTATAAGTCCTTTGGTTCCTAAAAGAATGAGGTAGGGAGGGAAAAAAAAAAGTTGCAATTGCAGATCTGTTTCTAGACAAACGTTGAATTAGTCTTTCAACTTCAATGGGGTGAGTGTTTTTTTTTTTTTTTTTATGTTCTGTTTTGCTCTATTACCAGTCTACATCACTGAATTTTCAGCCCATGCTATTTTTGTTCCTAGATGCATTGCTCAGGCATGGCCTGGCACCCAGAAGTTGCAACCCAGCTAGTTCTTTCCTCTGAGGATGACCGCTTGCCAGTGATCCAAATATGGGACTTGCGTTTTGCTACCTCTCCTTTGAGCCAGCTGGAAGGGCACACGAGGTAAGGGCCTGCTTGTCATGTTGCCTTTTCAAGGACCTCCATCTTTAAAAGGAAGGCTGCTGAGAGACTGAGCTTTGGCAAGCTCTGATGTTTTATAGGCTGCTTTGTTTCACTGGTGGATCTGGTTCAGGCAGAGATGAGAACCAGTATTTTTGGGCTTAAGTGCGAATGTATCTTGCTTTCTTGCTGACAGGAAATTGGATTGACTATGAAATATGACTATATTTTCATTTTGCTCTATTTTAGGGGTGTTCTGTCTGTCTCTTGGTGCCACGCTGACCCTGAGCTGCTGTTGAGTAGTGCCAAAGACAACCGGATCTTGTGCTGGAACCCAAGTATGGGGGAGGTACGTGACCACAGCTAGAAGTGCACATTGTCTGCTTTACGCAGAGCTGTGAACCAAGCCATGTGTGTCCCTTTTCTGTATTTCTGTGAATTAACAATGTTGCTTCCTACAATTTGTCTTCTGCACTCTTCCTGTCCAGAGAGAATGAAGTTGTTGTACATGTGCAAGGTGAAAACAACGGAGACTTTCAGAGATTTCCTCCCTCTGCATACAGAGGTCATAGAAGGAAGAAAGTTTAAACTAAAACTTAGTTTCAACTAATCTTGATAACTCCTTTTTTGTTCATCTATGTAGTGGATCCTATGACCTTTTCTATCGTCTTCCACCATCCCCTAGAGTATTCAAAAACTGGGGGAAAAACCTCAAGAATAATGAGGAGCATTTGTGAGGGTGACAGAGAATGGAACAGTGTAACTAGTGATGCGTACAAACTTTCTCCAGTACAGAAGTTTCACAAATGTGTGTTCGTTGTATCATGCATCTCAAATACCAACTTTGAAATACCTAGACATCACAGCAGTTTTAAACATCTAAAATAAGGCTGTGCAAAAACTTCTCTCCTGCATATTCATTCAGTGCAAAGTTTTTAGATGAAACTGGATTTTGAACTTTGAACAAAATTCACTCAAATTGATCTTGATAGCATGGGCAAAGTACTTTAACAACATTAACGAAGACCATCTGGGAGCCCTAGGCCAAATGCATCTTGTGGGACATTTTCACTGAGCTGACCACCTTTGACTTGGAGGCAAGGAAAAATGTTAAGCCATTTTTGTAAAAGGCATGGAATGCTGCTCTTGGGGTTTGATGGCTTTTGATGCTAACTCTGTACAGATGTCTAGTGGCTATAACAGATTCTGACACTGTAACTTTCTTGGTGGCAATTTGTAACTGAAGTTATACTCCTAAAACACCATGATTTAAGAGAAGAACTTAAAAACCAATTTTAGTAGAGATGGTTTGTCTTTATATGAATGCTTCTGTAGATTTACAGGGTCTAAATTTAAGTGGGATGTTGTGCAGAGATGGTTAGAGGTCTGTACTTCAGGGGACTATTTTAGTGTCATGTGCTTTTACCTTCTCTCTTTCTGTGGTAGGTGGTTTATGAGTTGCCCATTCGGAGTCAGTGGTGCTTTGATGTCCAGTGGTGTCCTAGGAATCCCACAGTCTTCTCTGCCGCCACATTTGATGGGTGGATCAACGTTTATTCAGTTATGGGTGGCAGTTTAGAGGCTCAACAGAAGACTCAGGCTGACAAGGTAAAGTCCGGTAGACTTGCTGGGGCTTGAAGCATTGGCAGCTTTTTCTCTGGCTTCTGAGAGTGTGAGAAGCACCCCCATGTAACAGCAGGCTTTTAAGTATTACTGTCATCTCATCCACAAGAATGAACTGCTGTGTGGTATGTGTGAGAGCCAGAAGCTACCTGGGTGAGGACTTAGTATCCATACAATTCCAGAAGAGTTGTAGGCCTATATATTGCCTCTTGATAGTTTTTTAGTATGTTTTGTAAAATTCATTGAAGTATATAAACAAAACCAAAATCAAGTGGAGTTCTGATGATTCATGTGTATTCTGTGATTGCTACTACTAGAATAAAACTAAAGCAGCAAGCTATTAGAATAACAAGCCTTTCTTGCCTTTAAATTGGAATTAAATAAATCAATACTAAGTAATACACCAAATTTTCCTTTAGCTCTAAGGAAGTTCTTAAAAAACAGCTTGTTATCTAAGTCAGTTGACTATAACTTGAAGTGGCTTAATATTTTTGAAACTCATACCCATCATTCATCCCGTGAATAGATGGCCAAACTGATCAAATTAAATGCCAATGTTATCTAAAATTTTAGTTTCAGTTTGGTATCTGGCTTTTAACTCCTTCATTCTCTCCCAGCAAAGAAAATATTAAAATATAGTTTTAAGAGAACACAGATAAGCATGCTTAAGTGCTACTTTATATAGTAATTTGCATCTGAGTTCAGTTTCATAAGATTTGCAAGACAAAATATATTTTATGAAGTAACAGCCATAGGAGATTAAGGATTTATATAATCTATGGAGAGTTTTCTTTATGTGTATGTGACTACTCTTCCACATTTCAAAATCAAAGAATAGTAGCTTAGAACAGCTCCCAGGCAAATAAAATATTAAGTATAAAGTAGAAGACAGTAACAGTACATCTACAACAGTAGAAGACAATTGTTAGAGACAGGGGAGTTAATGACCTCTTAAACTCTCTGTCCTCTGGACTTCATGGTATCAGGACAGATCTTCATTCTGATGTTCCTGATACCTCCATAGTGTGTATTTGTTTTTTTAAGGTTTGGCGGGGGGCGATCTATTAAGTACAAGCTGTTCCCGCAGGAAATGATCTGTTTTAGAATTAATTTCCACTCAAATGACTCAGTGAGTTGAAGGACAAGGCATGTAGCTCTTGCCTCTTGTGGTTCTTTGTTTGGCAAGCTTGCCTTGCCAAATTTCGCTTCCTTTCAGGTATGCCAGTTCCTTGGACCTATGCTCCATCATCCAGTCCCACTTCAATGGGGTTCTCCTTTGTAAGCGTCAAACCTGTGCCAACAATATTAAAAACTGTGAACACTTGCAAGCAGCATTGTGTTTGTATATATATAGTCACTGAGTTCCTAAATGTCAGAAATCGAGATGAGGGCCCACTCCTGATACACTCTTGTCTAGACAAGAAAGTATGAAAAGGTTTATTTCACAAAGCTCATCTGAAGTCTTATAAAAGCTTGAGACAGTCCTTAAAACTAATGCTTTCAAAAGACTCCTGCAACATAAAAATGGTCATCTTTTTTTTTTTTTTTTTTTTTTTTTATGAGCAAAGCAAGAAATAAGCTGGGCAATTTTTGACCATATGTAATTGCTGCCTTGCATAAAGTAATTTTGTAACTCTTGTGTTTATGAGCTGGATGCTAGGCCAAAAGCAGTGTTTGTTAAGCAATTTACATCTTGCTAAGGAAAACTCATAAAATCTCTCAAGGTGAACCTTGCTTAAGAAATAATTTCCAGAATTGATTGGAAATATTATTTCTTTCATATAGAGAGTGGTTGACTCTCCAGAAGAGGAGTATTAGACTCTTTCTTCATCTGCAAAGAGGGTAACTTACTACTAAGCAGTAGTTGAATGTATTTATATCCTAAAGAGAGGAATAGAATTACATTTCACCCCCTTCTGCATTTGATCCTAGATCTCCTCCTCCTTCAACAATCTTGATCCCTTTGGCACAGGACAGACCCTTCCTCCTCTGCAGGTGCCGGAGCAAGTAGCTCAGACCACCTTGATTCCACCTTTAAAAAAGCCACCCAAGTGGATTCGTAGACCTGTGGGAGTTTCATTTGCAGTAAGTAAATGGAGCATCCTTAGCTGAAAGTTGAATAGATTCCTCTTTTGTGATGCAATCTATTTCACTTGTTAAAGAAACCTTTTTATTTTCTTTGTGCTTGCTCTTTGTAATGCCTGTGTAAGATGCAGTGTAGTGTTTCACACAAGACAGCTCTCTTGCCCCATGTTCAGATACATTTTGAACAAAGTCCTATAGCAAAGCATGCAAGTTGAAGGAGCTTATGGAACTAAGGAAAGCTCATAAATTTTCCTTGTTGGCTGTAGCATATGCATTCCCATTCTCCTTTCTTGTCTTTCTCCTTTCTACCCACATACATAATTTTCATCCCACTTCGGTCTGTCTAATGCCTGCCATTCACCTTATGCCTTTTAATCAGTTCAGCCTGCCTGACAGTTTCAGAAAAGAACAGTTTAGAGAAGTATTTCTTCCTCTGTGCCTCTCTGGCATTTGCAATTGGCTATGCCTGATAGCACATACGCAAGCATCCTGGTTGTCAGTGAGCTGAAGGGTTTGTGATGAGAACTCCTTCAGTATCACTGGCATCCATAGGCACGCAGCTGTTTGCATTCTTTGTGAATATGCCTGGAGCTTGAGTCAACTTTGCCAAATGAAAAGCTGAGTTGTTTTTACCTTCATGTACAGGAATGCTTACTGTATCTCCCTTTGTTCTTCTCAGTTTGGAGGAAAATTGATTACATTTGGTCTTACCAAAGTTTCTGGACAGCAAGTGCAGCAGACTTGCTCTCGCCAGGTGTTCATCAGTCAAGTAACTACTGAAACAGAATTCCTGGTCCGATCCAGGGAACTGCAGATGGCCCTGCAGTCAGGGAACCTCCTTGAGTACTGCAAGGGCAGGATCCAGACAGCCAAGCTGCAGTTCGATGAGAACCTCTGGAACTTCCTGAAGGTAATATGACTGTGGAGAAACCCAGGTGTCAGTTCTGGTACATTCGTGGGGTGGAATATGCCTGTTATGCTCCTCTGTAGCTGTACATATTCCTGTTCTACAAGACTTTATAAGCTGTACTAGATAGACTAATTAATTATTCATCTAAAGAAAAGTTTTGGCAGTGGAGATTTTGGAGGCTATCTCTTTTTTTCACTTGTAATGGTCTTTATGGTAGACTATGTTGTGCTTCCTGTCTATATGCTATACAGGTATAGTTTTGCTAACCACCTATACCACACTTGTAACTATGTGACAACTCAAAATTCACCTATATATTACACTTGTAACTTAATTCCAAAGCCTATAGAATTTAAGGTTGCAGAGTACAAAGCAGTCACCAGGCAGATTTTTTGTAATTGGATCCAAACTCTAAACTTCGTTGCTGCAGAAGTAGCCAAGCATTGGAGCATGAAGTTGATTTTTTTTTTTTTTTTCCTCTTTTCAATTTCCTTTGGGACCCAGGTGAATCTGGAGCAGGAGTCCAGGACTAAACTCCTCAAGCTGCTGGGCTACAGTAAAGAAGAGCTGCAAAAGAAGGCAAGTGCTGTGTACAACAGAGAGAAACCTATACAGGGCTAGGGCCACTGATGGGAAATTGTGAGGTCCTTGCTGGAGATGAGCGAGTGATCTTGCACCACGTGAGGGACAGTGAATTATGAAATTTCAGGTGAGGGGTACCTCATCCCCCAAGCTGGAACCTAGCGCATTGATCAGGGAACTACTCCGCAAAGAACATTCTGCAGCTTTTTTTGGACTACAGGTGCAGTGCTAAATCAGTGTATGATTGTGAAACCTCTGCTGAGATCTGAGGTTTTCTCTCCAGATTTGAAAGATTAACTGCTTATCTCGAAGGTCTGCTTTGAGAGAGTGGTGTAAGAAGAAAAAGTCTGAAAAGGCTGTGCAGATTGTGGGTTTTTTTTTTTTTTTTTTGGTTATGCTGGGCTTAGATCTTTTGAATTCCTATTGAAAAACAAATATTGGCACCCGTAGGAATAAAACCATAGCTATGCAGAATCGGACCAAAGAGGGCTTGAGGCCAATATTTTATCTCTGGTTGTTGATGCTCAGAGCAGCATATAACAATACAGTAGTTGAGAGACTGTTCTAGCTTCTAACCGTCTGCCTCAGGGAAGGAAGGAAGTGATAGATGAAGGCAGTTTGGCATTGCACTGATAGAGCTGTGGCAGAAGACTCTTGCAGCAACGTGATCTGTCTCCTTATGAAAGAGACAAATAGCCTCTACTAGATAATTAAATAAGGAGAGGTGGAACTTTTCAAATAGGTGAAAGAACCAGGGGAATAGCTGGTCAGTTGACTTCTTTGCTGCCTATATGTTTAACAGATGCTTCATCCTGTGAATATCCCCTCTTTTGTAGATCTCTTTCTGCTTGAATAATGGGATCCCAGATAAACAGCCCCTTCCTGAGGCAGATGAGAAGAATACTGTGCAGCCAGGTCAGGTATGTCCTATGCATAATTCCAGTCTGGGAAAACAGTGGAGGGCAGAATGGTAAGGTTTACTTCCAACCACAGGTTATTGGGCTCAATGCAGGAATGGCAGAGGGCAGTTCACAAGCCTGTCTGACCCTCACAGGGTCAGACTAAACGCTCATAGAGGTCCCTTCTGGCTTTAAAGCAAATCAGCGAATGATGAAGACGGACTCCGGCTGTTAACACTGCAAAAAGGCTTGCTTCACCAGTGCTGATTTCTCCTGTGATAGAATTAGCCTCACCCCAACTTAACTTCATCCTACAGTTCTGGATTTCCTCTGTGAAGCTTCTGCTGTGGTATCTGTTGTCTTTATTTCCTTTTCACCTCTGTTCTTTGCAATGTTATTTTCACATGATTTGGGATGACACCCTTCAGATGCCTTCCAAGGCTTTGTTCAACATCCACCATTAATTTTGCTCTCTAAGGTACCTAAAGCTGCTTCACTCAAATTAGCAATCTCTTTTGCAAACACTTGCTGAGATGTTCTATGGGTAGCATTTTTTATTGCATTTCTATAGATTACTCAGCATGGCTGTGATCCTAGCTGTTAAATAGAGATATCACATGTTGGGCTTTTTCGTATTCCATCCAAAATTGTTCAGCCTATGCAAGGGCTGACAGTTGAATGGATGAAGGCTGCCTACCGGTACTGTTTTCACTGCATGTTTTACACCAGCCACCTTCCAAGGTATGTCAATAACAGCATTGTTCTTATTGCTGCCTCACTAAAGCTTTACAGGTTGATAAAATCGTGACATGAGGCATGAACAATTTCCAGGATAAAATCTGATTTATATGGGCATTCTCAGCCAAGTGGAGAGCACCCCATCCTATTCTGTAATCCACTAAGTTATGTTGGGAAGGGACTTGTGTGTTCAATGAATTAACTTCTTGTGCTCTTTGCACAGCTTCTGATAAATTCCAGTGATGATGTAGCTGCTGTTTCCTCCTCTTCAGCCTTTTTTGACAACCTCATCCCACAGGACATGAGCACTTTGGAGATTCCTGTCACAGCAGGTGTGTTATGAGATGTGTCTGCCCTTCCTTAAGGAAAGGGGAGGAGGGAAAATGTAAAAATGGTTGAGAGTGGGGTGGGGAGGAGGGGGAAAACAAACCAAAAAAAGGATCCGCTAGATAAATGCTTCTAATGCTTGTGACCAGTGTCTTGCAACATCTGTCAGCATTTTGCAAAAGAATACGCTTCAGAAACAAGAGACCCATGAAGGGTATGGGAGAAGCTTCTAAGTGACAGAAGACTTACTTTCAAGTCTGTGATTTGTATTTCCAAATGTTCCTTAGGTTATTGCACTTACTAACTGCTCTATAAAAGGAACATGATTAATGTGTCTGGATGGTGCCCCCATGGCTTAGGTCTGCTTTTTCACCTCTGCAGATACTGATGGACTCATCAGCCAAGCCCTTTTGCTAGGGAATTTCGAGGGTGCAGTGGAGCTCTGCCTGCGGGCGGAACGCTTTGCTGATGCCATCATCTTGGCTATTGCCGGTGGGGAGAATCTCCTGAGAGAGACGCAGAAGCGCTACTTTGCCAAGAGGAAAACAAAAATCTCCGTGGTAAGTGATGGTCTGATGTACCCGCTGAGTAGTGGAAGGTGTGTGGTATCTTGGCAGATGTTTGTCCAAATACGTTGAAATGCTTTGAGGGAGAAGTGAAATGCCAGAGTTTGTTTTTCTTTTTGGCTAGACCTTTATTTTCTGTTTACTTAATACTTTATACATGACAATTTCATGCTACACTTAGGATTTCACATTCTCCATTCCTTTCTTTTCCTCTAATGATTTCTGCCTCAGCTGTCTATGCCTGTAACCTGTGGAAAGTACTGTTCCTCTAGGGCTCTCAGCTAGGAAGGTCCTAGCTACTAATTACCAATTGGAGAGTATAACAGAGTTTGGTATGTCCTAACCCAATATTCTCATCATCAGTACTAGCTGCTGTGAAACAGAATGTGTGTTGGATATTTGGTGTGGCCATTTTAATATTCAATCGTGCTCTTTAGTTGGTGCCTTTTTTTTAGCATTAAAAGAGGTAGTTGTTGCATATGCAGAAGCATGTCCCAAGGATGTCCTTGCTCAAACAGTCAGCATATCTTAAGTCTTCTGTGACTGACAGATCACCCTCTTCTCTTACAGCTTCTTTCCTCCATTGTGCAACAGAAGTGGCAAGATATTGTTCACACGTGTGATCTACAAAGCTGGAAGGAGGCACTGGCTATTTTGTTAACATACTCAAAGCATGAGGACTACACCCAGCTATGTGGTATGAAGTTTAGTCTGTTTTGATAAGGTTTAATCTAGGGAAGGACACCTCTGGACTGCTTACAGAAAGAAGTATGTCAAGCTGTGGAAAGATGGGTTCTTGCACATAACAGAACTTGGAGCTAGCTGGAATTTGAAATTAAGTGTGGACTGTTGAGCTAGGGGAATAAATTATGCATGTTGCTGCTGAGAGTAGTGATATAAAATGAGACATGCTGATATTCCGTGACACTTTCACCAATAGCTTGGAAAGATAAGAATAGGTAGTAAAAGAGGGTGATATTTATTGTTTTATTTGTGGAGAGAGGTTTCCTTGACAGAAAAAGGTTAAATTCTCTCCATAGAGAGGGGTTTCCCTCTGCAGGTTCCTCTCACTTTTAAGCTCATAAACTTGGGCTGTTTGATGGCTTCAAAATACTTTTTGATGGCTTCAGTAATTTACTGGGTCCTGTTAGGAGTCAAATATACTAAGGAACCAATAGTTCTGAGAGTCAGAGTTAGGGGTCAATCCAGGAGCAGAATCTCAAAAAGTTACTCAAATTGCTTATGTGCTAAGTAGCTGGTGGCTTACAAGACAATGGCCAAGTGATTTGGGAGAAATGCCAGCACTTAGTGCAAGGGTGCATGAAGTGCAAGAAAGCATGTCATCTTGCGTGGAACTAACTGTAGAGGTGGAAAGCTGCTGTAGTGGCAGTTATAATTGGAAATCACCAACGCTATCCACTTTTGCTAGACCTTGATGACTACCAGATTACTAGCTGTGATATTGTATTGTCTACTATTGCCTTGGGATACCCACACCACTTTAGAAAGAGAAGGTTGGATTTTGTTCACTAAACTCCTCTGTCCTTTTTAAGGATTTTCCTTTATTTTGTATGCCTAGGCACGTATGTGAGAATGGGCAGGTATATAAAAATTAATGTGTGTGTGTGTGTTTTTTTTTTTTTTTTTTTTTTTTTTTCCAAACAAATTGGTTTTCTGATTCATTAACGATATCTGTTTCTCTGTTATCCCAGAATCAGGTGCTGTTCTTAAGTTGTCAACAGCTTTTCATTGCCAACCCCAGAGTAAGATTGCTGAGAGAAGCTTGGGGTTAAAGAAATCTTCAGAAAGAGACAGTTAAATGTCAGCTGTGCTTCTTCCTCTGTAGACATGCTGGGTGCCCGCTTAGAGTCAGAGGGAGATGCAGCCCTGTCCGATGATGCCTGCCTCTGCTACATCTCCTCAGGCAATGTGGAGAGGTTGGTGGAATGCTGGGTAAAAAACCATGAGACTTCGTCACCCCTTGCCCTGCAGGTACAGGTGCTATGATGTTGGTTTGACACCTCTCTAGGCCAATCTGTTTGCATTATAACACAATATTTGGTTTTGGCAGACAGTGCTGTCCCCAGGGTGTCTCCTTCTAGTCTGGATTATATGGCTACATCTAAAGCAGATTTGCACCCTTAAATGCTAAGGGGTTTGTTTAGAGGGTACTGATTGCACTTCATGTAAATCCAGCTACATACAAGAGCTCTGAGCTACCACATACAGGAGCTCTGAGCTACCTGTTTGTCTTTGTATTTACTGTTGTCATCTCTAAGCTTCCATTTTAGTTAGAGAATTTTAGACTATACCTGTTATCTGGCTAGTAGTTGCCTGGGAGCACATTTCCTGCTGTGCTATTCATGTTTAGCTGTGATATTCCTGTTATTTGGCTCTACCTTCATCTGGAACATTTTGTTTCTGGCAAAATAGTGATTACACTGAGTTCTTCTCATTGTCAGCAGAATGATCATGTATGGAAAGTCAGAGCAGAGCTTGAGGATGAAATCAGAGCTTCTAAATCCTAAGTCAATATTGTTGTTGACCTGTTACACTTAAATCACTAACCCTTATTGAGTCCATTGGGCACTATAGTGAATGAGGCAAGTCTTCCACTGAGATACCTGCAGAAAACACTCTCTGCTATAGAGGTCCCTGACCCTGCTGCCCCACTAATGAACGGCAGCAACAAAAAGGCATCTTCAGCATTCCTGGTTACGTTTAAAACTGTCCTTGTCCGCCTCTGTTACCAGCTAGTGCTGCTCACATGATTCCATAGTTACAAACATTACTTTGATTTTTGGAAGATGAGGGATCATGGAATAGCTAAAGACCTTCTGGTTGTTCTGTCAGCATTAGCAGTTCTTCATAGTTAAAGTCTCCTGGTACAGCTTCAGTGCTTTCTCTTCCAAAGTGATATCTTGTAATGGCTAAAATTACAGGAGGAAACTTTTTTTTTTCCCCCATACTTCTCTTTGTAGTAAAGGTAGCCATGTCAGGGTCTGCTTCTTGCTTCTTACTTTCCTTCACTAAGTTTCTGTGTTTCCAGCTCTGTGCAGAAATGCTCTTCAGTGATTGCAGGGGTGCCAAATGGATTAATTTTGAATCACCTTGGCTCCCATGTCAGCTGAAGGTGGAGAAAGCCATCTGGCATTGTCTCAGCATGAGACAGACCAGTAAAGCAAATCTGATTCTGAGGAGTCTGTTTCTTCCCTGAGATTTTGTTTCCTTCCTGCCTGTTCAGGATCTGATCGAGAAGGTGATGGTGCTCAGCAGGTCCATTGAGATACTTCGAGGCACAGCAGGGCCAGCACCAGGCCCTGTCTTGGCAGAACGAATCGCCCAGTATGCCAGCCTGCTGGCCTCACAGGGATGCTTGGCAGCCGCAATGAATTACCTACCCAGCAGCTCTAAAGAGGTGAGTGAGAAACAGCGTGTTGTGGGTCGGAGCAGTTTTTGTGGAAGGGCGATACTTTGTGCAAGAGACTTGTAAGCTTGCGTTTCAACTCACACCAGGACTTGAGGCTTCAACTTAATTGTGATAACTTGAGAGTGTAGTTTTTAGTTTTTTCTAAGGTGCAGCTTTAATTTTTCCCCTCATAATCCCTGATAATTTGGAGAAAACAAGAGAACTATAGTACTGTAAAATGGTTCCTGGAGAGCAATGCTGGGAAGCAGCTTCCCAAGGAAGATGCACCTAATTCTGAAACCAGCTGTTGGAAGAAGAAGGGAAGGGGGAGGTCACCTTATGGTTCAGAGTGAACGTGTTTAGTGTGCAAATGTTTGTGGAAAAATACCATAAATACTGGCAGAAGGATCAGTGAAAGCTGGTTGAAACCTCTTCTGTAGGGGTCCCCCTGTGGCTTGCAGTTTTTTTTTCCTGGAGTTATTGGAGAAATGGTTAATTCTGCAGGTTGGTGTTCAGGGCTTTTGGTCAGCCTGTGCTTTGAATGCTTCCGCAGCATCCTCAGTCTGAGACTCTTAAGGTGCTTCCCTAAAGTGTATTTTGTTTCAGCTCCTGATCCAACAGCTTCGTGACCGGCTCTTCCATGCGCAGGGAAACAATGTGGCTGATCAGCAGCCACCACCTTTCCCCTACACTCGTGTCCATGTAGGTGGTGTTAAACACTCATCTCCAGCAGCCAAGAGCAGCTCCACCCCTGAAGGAGCAGCCCACAAACCAAGCCCCAGACGTCCAGAGAAGGTAGGTCTTAATCTCAGGTGTTCATGGCCTGAGGGAGGAAAGCTAATGGATTGGGGGGGTGTCGTGAAATTTTATGTTGATGCAGGTTAGAAGCCGTGAGGCAGACATGGTCTACAAGCCTCAAGATGGCAGAGAGGGCAGCACCCAGTCTGGTGCTCTTTGCCTCCTCCTGCCAACCGTGGTGATGGTGGAGAAGATCCTGTGTGCTCCCGAGAACAGTAGGGCCTTTGCTTTGATCTCTCCAGAGCACTGACAGCAGCAGCTTCCCTTGGCTGAGAAGTGAGAAGAATAGAGAGTGTATCTTTTTATGTATGTGAATGCATGTGAGTTCCTATGTGTGTCTGTCAGCCATCAGATGGATCTTATTTTCTAATTGCAGCCCACCTACTCGTCACCATTTACACCGTCAACACCTCCTCAGCCTTCTGTGCCTCCCCTCTTCACACCTCAGCCAGTGCCAGCAATGTCTGCACCACCTCAGACCAGCACTGGTCCACAAACAAGCATCTATTCCAGAGGATCCCCATACCCACAGTACAACTTGGGCATGGCACCGATGGCAGTTCCAGGGCCAGGTAAGCATTGTCCATCATCGTTTCTTTCAGGTGTGATTCAGGCTTTTTTAGACCAAAGTGTTCAGCAAAGAAGGCTACTCCTGCCTTATGGATCTACTGTACTTGCAAAGAACAAGTTGCAATCAAAGTGCCTTTTCAGTGCTTCTGCATAGCTGGTATAAGCAGCTGTGCTTTACTTGCAGCTGTGTTAGCCACCGATATGGATGGAGAAGCTGCTGCATCTTCTGACAGGGTTGCTTGACTGATGCTTTTAGGGGGATACCCCAGATTCAGCATCTTCTAGGGAATGGCCTGTAGAAGGAACACTTAGTGGCACAAAGGTGAGCAGTTGGAGTAGTTTGCACATGGGATACGTGGTGCTGATACATTTTTCTCTCATTTGTAGCGCTCACACAGTCTCAGCCATTCAGCCCTGCGGGAGCCAGACCTGCTGGTCCAATGCCCTTCCCCAGCCAGCCTCCTCTCCCAGGACAGTCAATGGCCATGGCATCTCCTGGTGTGCCACCACCCGGACCCACCCTCTTCGCTCCAGCCTCAATCCCATCATCACAGCTCCCTGCAGGTTGTCCTCTCCCTGTGGCAAGCCAGTCTCCTCTTGGTTTCTCTTCTGCACCATTCAACTGCCCCATGAACATGGGTTACCCTCAGGGAGGCCCAGGAGCTCCATCTACTAAGCCCCTGGCAGCAACCAGCATTCCTCCGCCTCCCACAGGTAATACTGCATGTGTGACACGTATCCTGGCAGTCCTGGATGGTACTAGTGTACACTGGGCTGCTGAGCTCTGGTCTGTCACCATAAAGGCTAGATGTGGTGCTCTGTGGAGCTAATGTTGCAGCTCTGTTGTGCTGAGTCTCGCTGTGATGCTGAAACACAGCGATGGTGACAGTTTCAGGCTATTGGGCAGCTCTATTCCCCCATTGTTGTTACAAAGCGCTCTCTCTTCAGGTTTCCAGTGTTCCCCAAGTAATCCTCTACTTCTCTGACTGAAAGGCTGGTGGTTTCCAGGAAATGCTCTTAGACCCCGGTGGGGAAGGCTTGCTGCTCTCATCCATGCTATACAACTTAATAAATGCTTTTAGCATCTTGGGAGAGAAGCAGCAGTTCTTTTCTCTCAGTTGGACACTTGTTACCTGGCTTCAGGATAAAATTCCTTTATCTGCTTGCTCTAGTACTTGCCTGGGAATCTGTTCTGAATGTTTCTGTATTCCAGATTTGGAGCCTTTCCCCTCTGGGTCTGTAGTTTGAATCCAGCCCAGCCTGCAAAGCTTGTGAAGTCCTCACTAGCACAGTGAAGAAAACGGAGGGAGTTTTTGGAGCTAGTTCCAAATTGATGGCAACTATTTCCTGCAACATCAGCACAACTGGTGCTTGTTAGCTGTGTTTTCTGCCTCAAGGAAAAGATTTGGCCAGGCTGCGGAGAGCCCTCAGGGAAAGACTGATGGTCTTTAGGTCTTCGAGCAGATGCTTCTCTGAGCTGTGCTCATAGTGAGAGAGAAGTTGATGCTTTGTGGTTTTCCTCCACCTGGAGTCTGTCACTAAGCTGGGTTTAAGCATGGATGGCAAAACCCACAGTGTGAAGCCTGTGGTGACTGCGTTGAAAGGCTCTAAACTTAGGCTGGACAAATCCCTTCCGAAAAGCTATTTGGGATATCAGTCAGGGACATTAGCAGTAAGTAAAAGTTATGGTGACAATGACTCTTACTCCCACCCTGCCTTGATTTTTTCAGGTTTCTTCCCTTGGCTAGATCCACACTTGGATCGCGCAGGTAGTACACAGAGAAGCCTCCAGACCTATGGAGGAGGCAGTGCTGCTGCTTCCAGTGCAATGTGGGGTGTGTGTGCACGTGTGCATGCAAACGTGCGGCCGTTTGTTGTGTTCCTTGCATGCCTGAGGAGATGCCTGGCTGGTGCATCTGTAGCAAGTGACAGCAAGTGATGCTTGGGGGTGTGCCAAGGGAATGCACACTGGAAGGGGTACAGTCCTGGAAGGATTAGAGCATTTCAAATTTCTGTGTCCCTTCTGACAGCTGCTAGGCTAGTAAGATGGAGGCAATATCTCTGCTACTTTCTTGTGCCTCTAAGCAAGGAATAAACTAGCAGTTTTAACTCACCACTTGTTTTCTTTCCCCCACTGCACTGCTAGCTTCATGGATGACTTTACTTGTGCTTGTGTTCTCTTCAGATGGGCTGGAAAAAGCGGGTCCAAGAAAGGTAGATGAGAGCTTCCCTGGAGAATCTGGGGGCTCTGTTCCAAGGGGAATTGGAAAGCCTTTAGTTGTAGGGCAAGGTTTGGGTTTGAATCTCACTTGTGACACCTAGAAAGCTCAGTTGTGTAGAGTAAGACCTGAGAAAAAGGGTTGTCCCTTCATGAGAGAAACATAAGATAATTCTTTTGTTTCTCTGCTGAAAACAGAGATATTGGCCATTTCTTCAGGCTGAAGTATCCTGTGGGACTCCACGAATGAGAAGTTCTCTTTCCATGGCACGCATTTGGCACAGTTAGTTTTAATGGAGTGAAAGGCATGCCCAGATCAGCATGTGCAAATAGACTTCCTTCTTCTTTGAGACCTTGAGAGTACTTTTTTTAATTTTTTTTCTTCCTTTTTTATTTTTTTTTTCTTTTGAACACTGAAAAGAATCTCTAAAGTCACTGGTTGGACTTTCTAGCTTTGGAAATTCTCCTAGCTGAATATCTCGTGGACAAATTCTTACTAACTTAATGAAAAGAAACCTTGGAGAATGTCAGGACAGAATAAAGGATAGTGACCTGTTGGCTGATCTCCTTTCTGGCCAGGATAATCCCTGTTTACATCCTGTGAAAATCGATTTTTCCAGGGCAGGCACTGCCGGAGACTGCTGCCATAGGGCATTTGTTCCAGGGTTGGTGAGAAATCCTCTTTCACTACTAGTGTAGGCAAGTTAGGGTTTCATCCCAGGAAAATGCAACAGGGTTCTGTCATCTCATGTCTGATGGCTTCAAGTGCCTGGCTTAAAGACTGTAATTTAAATAGCTGTTTCCTCTGAGGATTAAAAGTGTCACTGAGCTGGAGCAGGTCCAGGGCTTGCTAGGCCACATGCTCAGTAGGGGCCAGCAGAGTTCTAGGGCACAGAATCCCCAAGCTAGAAATAAGTGCCAACTTAATTAAACTTCTGATTCAAACTCATCAGAGAATGAGCCTTGAAATCATGGGAAAAGGAGGGAGGGCAAAAAGAGGCTGCCAGAACTGTAATAATAAAAGTAATTAAAGTAATGAAGCACCTTTTGCATTCCCCCCCCGCTTTTTTTTTTTTTTTTAAGCTTCGTTCAGGATCAGTGGCTCATTAAGTGTGGTACTGAGCTCTAGAAATTCTTCTGATATTGCATTTCAAAACTGTGCCACTTTCTCACAGAATCCTCCCATCCTATCAGCTTGAGGTTGATCCTGGGGTGACAAATAAAAATACAGGGGTTTTAAGGAATCTTTGTCTAGAGATCCAAATCCCCTTAAAGAACAACAGTAAGCAAGATGATTGGAATTTGACCTTAGCAGAATGAGATGTGGTCACAAGCTTTCCAATTTTATGTTGTCTGATGGATTTTTAATTGCTTGGATTGAGGCTAAAAGCTAGGTACCACAGAAACATCTGCCGAGATGTTTCTGTGCTCCCAGGGAATTTAGCAGTTAACTCTACTTGCTTCTAGCTGGGAAGCCGGCAAAATTTCCGAAGCTTTGGTCCAGAATCTGCTTTTTGAAAGGGAAAAATTAAACCCCAAATACAGTCCTTATCATAGCAGTCTGCATTGCTTTGATTTGCCACTGTGGGGCACCTGTGAGCATTGGTGAGAGACCTTCTGTCACCTGTAGTCCAAGTTTTGCTGTAGAACCACAGCAATAGACTCTGTGCTGGGGAGGCAGTCCCTGGACCCTGGTGTGCACACCCATGCAGAGTCTGATCAAAGTGGGTGCCTCACTCCCCATCTGACTTGTGCGGCATATGTGGAATGTGAAAAACTTGTAATTGCAGACAAAGCTGTGCGTGTGCGTACCACGACGTTCTCATCAGCTGGCACCTCGTGCAGTCTGTGCACATGCTTAGACGTTGCATAAGTATTTGAGAAAGGGAAGGAAGAGTAGTTCTTGTGTCACGAGCTAGGCCTGAAATTCTTTGGTCGAAGTGTTTGAAGGTGCAGTGATTGTGGGGGTAAAGAAATCAGAGTGTGAGTCTTTTTCCTGAGGGAAGTTCCAAACCATGAAAGCAATCACAAATTGCTACTCTGCCTGTCTTCTTAAAGTCTGATATCTTTGTCTTGTTCTCTGTCCTGGCAGCTCAGGAATCTTGGACCGATCCCTCTGTTGCAAGAGGAGGCCTTCAGAAGAAAAAGGTAAGCTTTCAGCTCAAATATCTTCTGGTCTTCTTGCAGCCAGGGACAGCAACAGCTGAATTCAGATAAATGCTCCCTGTTGCACTTAGCAGATCCTGTCCTGATGCAATGCAGACATGCACGCTTTTCTCCAGTGTGTCTGGCTTGCGTGTTACCATCTGTGGTGTTGC
>JAUBNY010000193.1:902203-947946 GCA_032275445.1 Crypturellus soui
TCCTGTCCTGATGCAATGCAGACATGCACGCTTTTCTCCAGTGTGTCTGGCTTGCGTGTTACCATCTGTGGTGTTGCAGTTTCTGTCGGTACTTCCCAGACTGACTGCAATTACTTTTTTTCTAGAAATACAAGTTTAAACTCCCTACCCCTTTGCTCACCCACCTTTTCTGATAGGCTGGAGAGATCATGCTCACTTTATATATGACAGCTGGGGGCAGCATTTCCCCCAAGCGCAGTGAGAACCACAGTGATTTTCCTCAGATGATGCCAGCTGGGTGGCACCTGCTGAATGAGCTGTAGCTGTGAGCTGCCTGCCCCATTGGCCCTCTACATCCTGCCTTGCAGTGATTCCACTGAGGACCTGTGAGCTGGGCTACTTTGCAACAAATGCTTTTCGTACCCCCATTTCCATCACTGCTGCCTGCTGGCAGGTGTGATTAGAAGCTTCTTTGGCATCATTCTCACCCCTACTCCTGTTCTTTAGCTTGGAATAGACTTCTAGCCCTTTTTTTCTGGCAGCATAGCTGGGAACTTGTTTCAGGCTGTGCTCACTACAACAGGATTAACCTCTTGTTAAAGCCATCTCCTTTTGATCTAGCCCTGTTGGAGCGAATCTATCCTGACTCTCTGGCTTAGTAGGGGCATGATGAAGTGTTTGCAAGAGGATTCTCCCCCCGTGTTGTGGGATTTCCCCCAGCGCTTCCTCTGTTGGACACTTCACTGCTGCTAATCTCTACATTCAGGACTCGTGCCATTGCAGACCCAAGGCAGCTTTTGGAGGACTAGTGCTTCTGGGGGTAACAAATCTGTCTGAACAATTCCAGTGGAGTTTTCTTGCTGTCTCTTTGACTGTTCATCTAGGCTGTTAGAGGAAGGACCCTGAGCAGGGTCAGTGAGCTGAAAGAACAGGGGTATATTGCATATTACCTTGAGAATTAGGGCCTTCTCAAAAGGCCCTCAAAAAGATATTAAATTTGACTGGGGAGAGTGTGACCAACTCTCTCCTTAGACTTGATTTTCTTGCAGCACTATTTTTTTTTTTCTCCTCATTTTGCTTCTTGCCTCTTGCTGGCAGTTGCCAGAGAAGTTTACACCTCCAGCCCCCATCACAGCTCCTGTAATGAGCCTCCCTGCAGAGCTCCAAGGGATCCATCCTCAGCTCTCCAGGTTGCAAGAAGCTGGCCAGTCACCCCCAGGAGCACCCAAGGAAGGCAGCTTGCAGGTACCCAGGGAAACGGGCTGGGAGACAGGGGTGTTTCCTATCAAACAGAGGAACAACTCAGCTTTTAAAATTCTTGTTGTATGGCAGCTACAGCTCTTATATCTGTCCCTTTCCCTGGGACAGATTGTTAGAGAGTTGTTAGAGTTGTTGGAAAAGGACACCTGGACAGGGTGGGGAAAAATGAAGGCCAGATAGGCCGTTAGTCTGCTGGGAATCAAGAATCCATAGGCACCTGAAGCTATACTACAGTCTTCAAGATAATATAATCCAGTGCTTCCAGATGTTCTCCAAGTTTGCCAAAATGTGAACCTCCTTCTGTCCATAGTTACAGGTGGGGATTCTGCCTGTGTTGGTCTTTCATGCTCCTGCTGCTTTCACTCAGCTGCTTGTTTCTCTGTCAGTATCACCAGCTGCCCACAGAGAGAGTGGAAAGAAAGGAGTTGCCCCCTGAGCACCAGAATCTGAAGACCACATTTGAAGATTTGGTGCAGCGCTGCTCTGCTGTTGCGACTGATCCAGTAAGTCCTTCCTTCTCTGCTGTTTGGCTTTTTTTTTTTTTCCCTCGCAGATCTCTGACAGGCACTTCTTTCTTTTGGTAAGAAAAAGGGAAGGAAGAGTTCTCTCCTTGTATCCAGGTTAATCTCCATCTGCCTCCTTTCTTCAAGCCATAGGATAGTCCTAGGGTGAAGCCTTGGGATTTGAGATGTTTTCTCTAGCACTCGTCCATTGTCTCTGGAGTGTGCTTGGTTGTGCTTGCCCTGAGGAAAAGAGAGGGGAAAAAAAAAAAAAAAAAAAAACCCAGAAAATTCAGCCTGTTTTTTCACTTGCTTGATCTATAGATAGCTTCTGCAGAGCTGGCCATCATCAGACCTTAGAGGGAAAGACAGGAATACCCTGGTTAGAAGAGGAAGTCAGTCAGTCTTTACTTTGAAGACACTTGTTTCTCCACCCCTGTCTTCTGGAGGGCTACTGGGATGCATGCCATGTTGCATTAATGTATCAAGCTTGCCTGTGTCTGGAACCAGAAGAGCAGTGTTTGCAGCCTTGGGATAGGCTGCTAAGTCTTCCCAGACCTTGGGACCACCATGAAGTCTCCTAGATGGCCTCTGTTTAATGGGTGTTGGGACTAGCATGAAGTCCAGACTGTCAAGGCGTCCTGGAATTAAGCAATTTGTATCTAGCATCAGCTTCAGCTTCTTTGCTCTGTATTTTCTAGGAGTACAGAGCAGCAATTTCTGTGAGAGAATGTAAAGGTTCCCTGTAGGGTCAGAAAGGTATGTCGTTTTGGGCTCAGTTATTCTTAGCTTTAAGGTGACATGGAAGTTGAATAGCTGGGTTGACACATCAGCACATCTGAGCTTCTAAGCTCTGCCAAGCCTATTTCATTATTGCCCAGAGCCAGCCATTGCTGTTCACAGTAGTTTATGTGTGAGTGGATTACCCTGGGTGAGGATAATGTAGTCTGTTCCACTGGAGCTTCAGTACTCGATCTCTTTCTTTGGTAGTTATCTAGTGGGAGAAGGATATTCCCTCCTCTACTTGAGGTGTCAGGGAACAAGCTATCTCTGAGGTTAGCCAGAGTGAGGCTGTCTGAATGCCCATGTGGTCATTCAGTGGATTTCCTAACCTTCAGAAGTAGTTTTTCTGTCCTGTGGTCTACAAACACTGCTAAAAGGGAGATATGCCTGGGTCAGGAGATGAGGAAAGTGATAAATACAACTGCTCATCTGGAAGAGAGAGAACACAAGCACATACATATCTGCACAGGGAGGGCATGGCATGTTGGTTTGTGTTCCTGACTGTGCTCTTTCTGTCAGAGGCTGGGATGCAGCTGAATTGCAAGGGGTATGGGGAAGAATGGAAGAGATAGGGGTTGAGCTGGGGCAGCTTGATTCTGGGAGAGGTGAATGTGAAGCCCTGGCAGAGCTGTCAATGCCTGTTTCACTTCAGAAAACTCGAAGGAAGCTGGAGGATGCGTTGCAACGGCTGGAGTGCTTGTATGAGAAGCTCCGTGAACAAGTGGTGAGTAGACACCACCTTTCCCAGTAGTTCAGGTGGCTTCTCCGTCCCTCTGCTGTGCTGGATTTGTTGTCCTCAGCTTCTGTTCCAGTGTCTTCAGCATAAATGAAAAAAATCAGAAAAACAAGAGTTTTTTTCTCTTTAAAACAGCTAGAGGAATGCCATACACTCCCTGAATCCAGGCAGCCTTATCTCCCTTCCTTCCCCCTTCACCTTGGCCCAGAGATTGTATAAGGAAAACTTGGGAGGGAAACTCTGTGATGCTTTTTTTTCCCTAGGAAGTGTACTGGCATATAGGCAGGTTCCAGACAGGAATGAGCAGCTTGTAACGGAGTAATTGGGAGTGGTTATTACACTAGGGGAACCTAGTGTAAACTTCAACTTGGAAAGCTCCCAAACTGCTGGAGGGATATGTATCGTAGGTAGAATCGATATAACACTTTCCTCAGTGTCCATATTAGACCTGAACAGAGACAGGATTTTGTGCTAGTTGGACCTGTGGCCCACTAAAATACATCAGATAATTAATGCTGAAATGTCCTTGCATAAGACCTATGTTTACTATAATCCAGCATGACTATTGGATTAATGTATGTTTTATGCTGAGCAACTGAGGGAGGAAGCAGTCTAGCCTTTAACAGTGCTAGGTCTTTAGATGTTTTGTGAGGACGAGGAGTACAGCAGAAGGGAAGCATTGTGGGGGAGAAGGCCTGTGTTAGTGCTACGTGTGCTAATGCATTTCTTTTTCCTCTCCACAGCTCTCTCCAACCATTCTAATGGGTCTTCATGAGATTGCTCGCTGCATTGAGGCTAGGAACTACCAGCAGGGTCTCCTGGTTCATACGCAAGTGGTGAGCAGCAGCAGTTTCAGTGAGGTGTCTGGCTTTATGCCTGTCCTGAAGGTCCTCATGACTATTGCTGGCAAGCTGAATGTGTAAAGTCTGGAGCAGCTGGTGCTGTGATGTCCTGAGCTGATGGACTCCCTTGCCTGTCGATGTGCTACGGGTTGTGGACTTTCCTTCTGGCTCTGGAGAAATAAGTCTGTGCCAGTGCCTGGAACTGTGCTGGGCCAGCACACCTGGTCCCATCTACTCTCCAGACGACCTGGATTTCTTGGAGACTGTTCTTTCTCTTTCTTACTGTTCTGAGGCTGCTTTTTAGCCTAGGAATCTTGATATCAGGCTTCCCAAGTTGCACAGAGATCTTTCTGGAACTGCTCCTCTTCCCTGTCTCCCTCCCTTCAGAGAGGGGAAACACTCCTCCCAAGCTGATACCATTTTTGAGTAGGAGGCAAACTGTGCTGGCACTTTCAGCATGGCCAGACAGAAGAGCCTCAGGCTGCAATCCCCACTTCTGTGTGAACTGGTCCTGAGTGACCACTGAGCTCCCTTGGGACTTAAGGTGGGGTGTTCTTGCTGCCTTGGGCCGCAGTCACTTTTCCTATTCCTCCTTTCTCTTCATTCTAATCCTTGAATCTTTCCCCTCTGCCCCCTTACCCTGCTACCGCTGGGGCTGACTACCAGCCTACTTGGGGCTCACTTAGGTTCTGTCTCTTTCTTCAGTCCTCTCTCTTCATAGTCTTCTCTGCATCCTCTACCCCTTCCTTTGTCTCTCTTTTCCCTTTAAGTCCCAGGTTTGAACCTTTTTTGTTTCAGGCCCAGGACTGTTTCCTCCCCGTTCCAACTCTGGGGACTTCAGGAATGCTGGCAGGTTGGACTCCTGCTCAGTGCTCTCCTCCCCAGAGCCAGTAGCATCCTGTGTTTGGGCTGAAAGCTTCGCTGTCTGGCTCTTGGCCTTTTCCACTTCCTTTATGTTAGCACAGTTGGCCTGTTGCCAACAAGTGTTATCTAAAGGCTTCCCACATTGGGATTTCCAGACAGTCTAAAGGGCTTTAGAAGCAGCAGGGGTTGTACAAGTCCCTTAAAGAATCCCCTTAAGCTGCTGTGAGCAAATTTGCCCAAATTTGAGCAGGGAGAGCCAACTTATTGCTACAAGCATGGTGGTGCATTCTGCCTGTACTAGTGGATATGTGCAAGGGTGGTTCTCAAGGGCCCCATGGCACCATGATGGTAGGAACATGCTGCAGGGCTGATGCACTGGATCCTGAAGAGACAGGCCTGACTTGAGGCTTTTCATCACCGTGGTCTTTCTTTTGGAATGAAACAGAGGAGTGAAGCATATTTGTCCCACAGAAGAAGCCTGGGAAGGCAGATGGGATTTTTAGGACACATCTATATGTGTGTGTCTCTTTCCCTCCCTTGCTCTTACCCCCTTTTATACTAATCAGGCAGCATAAATCCTTAGACCCTAGCTGTGAGCAAGGCTTCTTCACGCCATTTGGTTGCAGTCTGCCTGTTTCCTCTGCTTGCTGCTTGAGTGATACTGCTGTTATGGGTCTGTGGTTCAGTGACTTAGACAAATCAGCCTGCTCCACCATGAGGGAGGCAGGAGGGAGAGGGCAGGGTTTGCTCTCTCGTGTAGGTCAGAGTGCCTCCTTGTTGCTGCTATGTTCTGTTGCCATTGCTGCAGTTTGATGCACTGAGAGATTACAGAACAGTGAAATAAAAGCTGTGTTTTGTGATGCTGCTAGCGTCTTTCCTAGACTTGGACCTTCAAGCAGCTGCCTGTCACCTCTGGCTTCATTAGACTTGTCTCAGTCTGTAGGGCCACTCTCTGAGTTCTCAGCTATAATCTCAAAAAGGTTTGGGACAAACCGGATTCTGGGTTCAGTGGGCAGCAAACATCCTGGTGGGGTGAGATCTCAGGCTGTACTGCCTAGGGCTGCAGGTCAGAGAACTGCTCTTCTCCAGATCACCTTCCTCAGTTGTAACTGTTCATCTGATCAGATACAACTAAGAGGGCCTTAGCATGGCTCATGTTCTCTTGTTTGGGGTTGTTTGTTTGTTTGTTTGTTTTGTTTGTTGTTGTTGTTGTTTGTTTGTTTGCCACATTTTTTGGACATGATCATGGGGATTTTGCTCTTTATATCAGGATTTGAAAGTATATTAGCAAGCAAATAGAGGAGGTGACATCCTCTCCTGCTGCAAATCTGCTTTACATCACTAAAGCTGTGTTGCTTAGACTAGCATGAGGGTGTGGCCCACTTTGTGTAAATTGGACTTATACCATTGAATTGTCGATTCTTATCATTAGACTATAACTTCTGAATCTATTAGTCGATTGCATTTAAGTTTACCTGCAGGTAAGAAGGCAGAAGTGAAAGATCAGCATCTGGATAGAGCAGGGGCAATCAATCTAGTTTTTGCAAAAAGACTGGCATGAGCTCAAAATAGTTTTCTTTTTGCAGCCATCTGACCAGCAAATATGTATGTGTGGGCCAGCCAGTCGTACAAGTATGAAATGAGCAGGACTGTTTTCTGCCTCCTGGTTAGAGGACTTGGAAGGACGCAAAGAGAGAGAGAGATTGCCTGGTGTATGGAGAACTTTTTAGGAGGCCTTGCTAGAAAGGGGTATAACCTGAGGTGTATGGACACAGTACGCAGGAATGGGAAAAGCAGCTGCTTTGGTCCTGCGGCTCACAGAGGCAAATACCAGCTGGAGAGGAGTCCTTCTGGGGAGATGTTACAGCCAGGTCTGGGTTCAGTTACCACACAACTGCCCAGCTGTCCCCCATCAGGAAGGTGCCCACTGTTTTTCATGAGCTACGCTTGCATTACGACTCTTTCTGAAGTTCAGCACATAAGCAGGTAGCCCTAGAGATGCTCATGTGTTTACCTAGCGTATAAGGAAGGTCCTCAGACTTTCTGATATGATTCAACAGCCCCATATTTCTTAGTTTCTTCATTTTTGGACCACCTTGTGCAGTCCGCCTTGGCTGTTTCTTTTACTTGGGCCACTGCTGCACAAACAGAAGCTTGGGTTTCCGTTGTCCTTCGGCAATACATTTGGCTCCGAAGTTCCCCTCCGTGCGCTGCTTCTCCTATCTGTGGACTCATGCAGGGCCTGGCTATTTACCATGCTTTTGTGTGTCCTTCCCACTTGTCCCCTTTGCCCCACAGTTGCTCAGTTCTGCTCCGGGTTTACCACAGCGAGCACCACTGGAGAGCAACCAGGCAAGAGGGGGTGGCCAGTTGACCCACCTAAGGGTCCTCAGGGGGTTTATGACAGAAGCAAGGACAGGACCCAGATCTCTAGGGGTCCCTCATGCTCTGTGCTGACTCAGTCCCCCAGGAAGAAGCTGCTGCCACATCTCTGGCTGCTAACAGCTTCTGGTTTGTGGCTGTGGTGTTGTCTCCTCCCGTGCAGGCACCGCCAGCATCCTGCACGGTGCAACGGCAAGCATTTTCTGTGAGCTTTTCTGCCTTCGAAGTGACAAAGAGCTGGGCTGGGGGGACAGTAGGAAGGGATCCCTGAGCTGAGCCCTAATCCTGTTGCAGATAACATCATGTCTGCAGGCTAGGCTTGTGTGTGTTTGGGGGAGCTGGAGGGGCTGAGATTGTTAGGCAGTATTTGTTTGTAAAGCCACTTGCTCTGAGGATAATGCTTGCACTAACTTCTATTGAGGGAGCAGTGTGAGTCCCCACAAAGTCCTTTCCCAAAGTGTCTTTGAAGCCAAGAACCGATTGAAAGGAAGAAAGGCCCGGAGAGGGGATTAGTTTGTTCAGCAGCTGTGAATTTCAGTGGGAGGCTGATGAACTCCAAAGTCTTTGTTGAGATTTTTTTTGTAAGGAGCCCTGCTGAAGGGAGAGACCCACACGGGGCCGCGGCCTTAGACAAGAAGGAATCCGAAGCGGCAGGGAGCTGTAAACGGGCCACAAGGACTTTTCCCAAACACTTTTCGGAAAAGGTGTTGTGAAGAGAGCGGAGGGGGATTAGCATGTGAAATGACACTTTCCATTGACTCCACAGAGGGGAGGGGAAAAGGGCTGGCTGGCTGATTTATTAGCATTTTGTTCCCTCTCTATTCTGCTCCCCCGGCTGCCCCCCTCCCTTGACTCCCCTCCTCCCCGAGCCCTCTAAAGTGGTTTGGATTGGGAAAGGGAGCGGGGGGCTGCCTGTTTGTGTGTCATCTGGGCGAAGGTGACCACCTGGGAAGCTGAATGTAAATATTTCTCCTCTGAGGAATGCGCCTTCATTAAACCGCAATGAATACATGGAAGCATCCAATCCCGCCGCACAATGGCAGCAGCGCCTTTCCTGCTATGGGCTCTTTTTGCCGGGGACCAGGACCCCGCCGGGCCCGACCCGCTGCCGAGGTCAGCACATTTTGCAGCTGCGGAGTCGCCATTTTGTCCCCGGAGAAGCAGCGTGCAGCGGCGCAGCCCGGCTTGGCGCTCCCTGCGCGCCCCTCGCTCGGGGCAGCAGGGCACCGAACCCATTGCTGTGCCAAGGGGGCGCATCCTGGGCCGTCATGTAACCGTTGTGGGGCACAAGGCAAGAGAGGAAAGGGGCCAGGTGCCCTGTCGTGCACTGGAAGTGGGGAGCAGCTTCTGCATCGCTGACTTTTCCTTCTTGAACTGGTCTTGGAAAAGGAGGGTGCCAAGAGGGCTGGGATGGGGCAGGAGCTGTTCTGTGCGGCTTGCAGCCTGGCGCCTTCTGAACCAGCCATGCTGGGCGGGTGGCAGCAGCTCTTTTCTGCACAAGGGTGAAGGGCAGGATGAGGGAAGCTCTGCTGACACTGATGCAAAGGAGATCTAGGACACTTGTACTAACAAGAACCCTTGAACAAAGAGCTGGTGGCTTGTGTGTGAAGTGGAGGTGTTTCTGCTTTCCCCGAGGATGAGTTCACCCTGTTTCCTGCAATTCTGAAAGGGCAGTTTCTTGCCTCACATGAGTGGTCTCACTAGTGCAGACCTGGAGACTCAATATGTCCAAATTCCCATCCCCAACAAGGTGGTCCTGATATCAAGATGATGTTTGCTAACTAAGAGACAAATGGGTTGATATGACTGGTAAGTGTCCATGATCTGTGAGGTTGTGCCCCCTTCTGCCCCTCGCTGGTAGCCGCATTGCGGTTGGATGCCACCTCAGACAAGCTCGCAGAGCAAGCTGGCCCCTTCCCCTTGTGGTAGGAGCAGAGGTGGGTACCAGGTGCAGGGAAATGGCCCTTCTTGAGCTGTCTCTCCACCAAGGGGTAAGTGGCTGAGTCTTGAGAACAGTAACCACATATATCCACATGCCATTGGATGTGAAAGCACCTACCCACTTAAATACACCACCATTTTGCAAGCACTTGGCTACCACTTTATTGCGTTGGCAATTAGTTTACAAACATTGGCTACAAGACAGGTCTAAGGGCCAGTCACTTCGCTCTGCTGGCTTCTCATCTGTCTAAAGCACCCTTCAAACAGCAACATAGACAAAACCTCCCAGCCCAGGAGAAATCACTGTGATGGGCGAAGGGCTGCCCCCAGGCCTGCAGCTGACAGCCTCTTCCCTCCTTCCTCAGCTAGGGCAAGGGAACAGAGATGCATCAACCCAACCTTCCTGCTGCCTGCTTAGCCTTTAGAATATATACAATAAGTGGTAGAGAAAAACTGTTATGTATACCTCACAGTAACTGTGCAATAAATTAAACTTCAAAGTGCTTCACTTTCCTATTTACAACACCATTAAATAGTAACTGACATTATTTTCTCAGGCTAGGAAGAAGTTATTTAGTTAGTTAGCTGACAGAATTAAGAGTGCTTGGCAAGTATACCAGGAGATGGGAAATAGGCTGAGCTGGCAGCTCTGCTCTAAGAGGGATTTGGGAGTGACGAGAGAGAAGAGAGATGTGAGGGTGTCTTTCTGGCATTAGTTAAGGCCTTTGGGTGGGGTGCTGGGTGATGAGTGCCAGTCTTGGGGTCTTAGAAGATACAAAGTAGGTGTGTGAAAGCAAGTGATAGGACCCCTCTTTTGGACAACTCTTTAACGGGTAGGTCATGCAACGACTCAAAATCTTTCTGCTGGAATCTCTCGACTGCAAAGTAGGGCAGGGGAGAGCTTAGACAATTGGTGAATGGATGGGAGGTGAATTTGTGACCCTCCTGGAGATTGGCTTGCTGCAGAAAGAAGTTAAGTACTTTTTGACTTCCCTCACAGTGCAGAGCCTAATAAAAGACAGTGACAAATTCTTTAGGATACAAGAGACATCAACCAAGCCTCTTCTGCTTTAGGGACTACTGCGCTGGGTGGCCCAAATCTGCTAGTGTCATCTGAGCTTAGTCGTGTCTTCTTGAGTGGCAATCTCGCTCAAAACTCCAGAGCAGGTGCTTGCTTGGGGAACAGAAAAGCTTGAGGAAAACAGAGGCCACACCACCAGGCTATATGTTCTTCCATAAAACCAGAATCACCAGAGTGACTTCAGGTGAAAGGGAACAAATCTCACTTTGCTTTGTCAACACCTGAGAGTCTTAACACAAGTCATAAGCCACTGCACTGATGGAGATGCCCCTGTGTGGGCATGGCCCCGGGCCTCACAGCAGTAGTTTTCCATTATCCAAGCTCTAGTGAGATGGTGGTGGCTGAAGGGATCTGTTGTGGAAGTGGGACAGAACTAAGCCAAATAGGAATGGGGCTGCTGGGGAGAGGTTGAGGGAAGGGAAAAAGGTGGGCAGACAGGACCATGGAGGAACAGGTGGCAGTTAGAGCTTCCTCTTGAGCTTGCGGCTGGCCCCGCCACCCCCGCTCCGCTCCCGCTTCTCCTTGCGGATGCAGAAGTACTTGGTGACCCGTTTGCGGCACTGCTCGCACCGCACCGCGCAGCACCAGTGGAACTTGCAGTTGCAACTGGACACCATCTCCGCCCGCCTCTCCTCCACCGCTAGCCCGCAGTCCCCACACAGCCGGCGGCAGCTCCGCTTCTCCCACTTGCTGAGTGCCTTGCCTCGCTTCAGGCACTCCCGGCCCTCTGTGCCCAGCAGCCCCAGTGTCTTGTTCTCCAGGCAGTAGTCAGGAGAGTCTTCTAAGTGGACCAGCTCCTTCTTGGAGATGGAGCTGAAGGTCTCAGCGATGGCCCCCCGGCTGGCAGCGCTGTTCCCTGCCCCCTGCAGCAAGTCCACCTTCAGGGCCTTGTGGTACCTCTCCTTGAGGTAGGTGCCCACCTCCCGAAACTCGGGCAGCTGCAGCCAGCAGGTCTGGGTGGTGCAGCTGCCAGACACACCGTGGCACTTGCACGTCCGCTTCATGGTCCCTTTCACGGCCTGCAGAATGAGGAGAGAAAAGTTTCTCAGGAAGAAGCCTGGAGGACTTCATGGGACCATTTCTATACTGCAGCTCAAGCATACGTTTGGCTCCAAGCCTATGAAAGGACTTCCTATAACAACAGCATTGCCCAAGGATGATTGTTTTAAAGCTCACAAGATTGTTTTTCCAAGATAAAATACTATTTACAATGGCAGGCGTTAACACTGTAATCACATAGTGTTGGCTATGTTAGAACAAATGATGTGAATCACGTCAGGACTGATAACATGCCTCTCTCCTCAGCAAGGTAGTCCTTTCTTCTGAGCACATGCTTTTAGCCACAGAGAAAGCACAATTCTGCAGTGAATAGTTACAGCAAACCTGGTATCCGGATCTGGAAGTAGAGATGGGGCTCACCTTTCTACCAGCCTCATTGTTATGCAGGTTCATAGCAGCTCTGGCATCTTGTCCAGTCTCCAGAGCATCCACAAACTGCTTGGAAATGGCTTCCCCAAAGCCCACGTTATCGCTGCAGCCTCCCCACAGCCAGCCTTGACCACCTAGGGAAGGAGACAAGGTGAGCACTTTCAGGGCATCCCTTTGATTTCCGGCTTGTGGCTCCGAGAATGAGAAAGGGTCCCAGAAGGGATGGAAGGAATGGAGCTGTGGAAGAAAACCCAGCTTTTTGCCTAGCAATATTCCCATATTTTCTCTAGTTTATGCTATTTCTATAAAGATTTAGATATGAAGCAGTTTGTGCAATGGCATAGAAATGTCCCGTGTTACCAGCCCAGGGACTTCCCTGCTTTCTCTAGAGGATTTAGCAGCTATTATCATGCATTATATCCCCTTCCCTCAAACTTTGTTTTTAGCTGTTTAATTCTATCTTGTAGAGACAGCATATGCTTGTCTAGCACGTTGCAGCTTGGATTAGTTAACTTGTTTACACATCGCATCATGCCCAGGATCCCAGATTGATCTTCAGCATCTCAAATAGCTCTAATTTCATACTTAGCGTGAAGAGACAAAGCAGTCAGCTCAGAACAGGGAAACTCCATAACAAGACATGGAAGTTAATTTTTCTAACCTGGGCTTGTTAATTTAGTTCATTTGACATAAAACAAGTCACATGGTTTGTTTCCTTTTCTCCTAGAGAAAAACATCAAATTCTCTGTGAAGATTTGAAATCTGGAATATTCTGACTGTAAAGTGTCTTGGTGGTACGTGTTGGGAATGCCAACCATAATGCCCCCACGCCTCTCTCCTCTCTGAAAGGCCAGGCCCTTCACTGGGCTTCCACAGATCATTGCAGTCCCCTCTCCCAGTGAAAGGAAGCAGTGTCTCAAGGGAGGAGAGTAATTGCAGTAGATGGTGAGGGCCAGATCAAGAGCCCTGGGCCTAAGGGAGAATGGAAACGCTAACAAGCCCAGCTATAACAACTCGGGAGCATCACAGTGGCACTTAGAACTGGATCATATTGTTTTGGACCAACCCATATTCTCCTTTGCCTTCCAAGGTTTTAAATTGACAATGGAAAATTTTAAAGGAAAACAGACTTTTTTTTTTGGGGGGGGGGAATGTGTAGCATGACTAACCCACTTTTCCAGAGTAGTTAAAATTTGGTGTCTCATTGCCCTGAAGTCCTGCTCTCTTAGACCCTGGCCATCCCAGACCTCAGACACCCAAGAAGCACTGATTGTTTTTTAAGACTATTAGTCAATAAAGCAAATTACCAAATATTGGGTATTTCTGTTGAGTTTGTCATAAACTGACTAGTACTGTTGGGCAGGGAAATGCTCGTAAGAGATTTTGATCATTTGAGAAGTGGCTTCTTTTCATTCAAAACATAACACAAAAATATTAATGTCTTTTTGTGAGAGATGAGTGAAGACCTGGAACTGTGAAGCCTGGAAGTCCTGGGGTTCCCCATGAAGGGAAGACCCATGGCTGCAGGTCTGGCTACAGCTGTGACAGGAATGAGATGAAGGCTGCATGCTGCCACAACGGTTCTCCGCACTGCGCACACCACACTGACTAATCCTGATGGAGTTTATAGCTGCCACCCTGCTTTTTCCTGCTTGTAATTCTAATAATTTGGTTCCTGGGCTACCCTGGTGCTGCAGACCTGGGAGCCCTGAGGCCCCTGATCTGCAGTTTTCAGAGCAGACATATTATTTAGATATACAGCACCGTGTCAATTCTTCTTCTTGTCTTATGCTTCTGTTCCCTCCAGTGGTTTAAACTGAGTTGTTCTTGATTTGAACCAGAGGAGTTTCCCCCCCTTTCACTGGTGTAATTTGGAGGCGGCCCCATTAGCTTCCGCAGAGCTACTTTGATTTACACCAGACAAAGCTCTGGAAGTACCTGCAGGTGCTGGGAGCAGGGAAGGAGCTGTTTCTCCAGGCTCTGTGCGGGAGAGGAGAACAGCTTTCCCTAGAGTGCAGGGCCGCAGAGAGAGGGGCTGCAGCTCGTCCCCTTACCAAGCTGTCCGTTGCGGGAGTCATCGCAGCCGCAGTTGTCAAAATCCCCGAGGCTGCAGTTGCGGGTCAGCGTGTACATGACGCCCGCCGAGCTGATGGCGTGGACAAAAGCAGTTTCTCGGTTGGCTGTCAGATAGGAATACAAGGAGAGGGGACGTGCTAGGAATTTCATAATGAGGACAGTGTTAGAAATGCTCCTGCCATAGAGGAGACTCACTAGGAAGAGATTCACAGTCAGCAGGGCTCCATGGGTTGGAAATGAAGGCCTGTGTATCAGATTAGCCCTCCTTTGGCTCAAGCTACAGAGGGACGGAAGCTCCCAAATTCGATCCAGGTTGACTAGTGCCATTTCCAAGAGCATAGATGAATTCTGGCTGTCACCATGGGAGCTCTCCAGCAGAGATACAGTGTAGACCAGTACATTTCCCTCCTCCCGCTAATACACTTCAGAGGGAAGGGGGCTCTCGACAAGGATCGGAGAGCTCATGCCCCACAGCCCACTCGAATCTGTGGCTCTGGGCAATGTCCATGACAGCCTGCTGGGATCTGTGTGATAATCGGCTCACTTCCCTGAGCCTTTGCCTTACATTAAATGCCAGAAAGGTCTGGTTTTGAGCAGATAACTGAAACAGGAACAGTCCTGGGACCTGCTCCCTATCTCAGGAGGGTCACTCCATGCCACAGGTTCCTTCTCTGGGACCCAGGCAACCTGTGTCGGGTTTTGAAGCCTCCATCCCTCTTTGCACAGGTCCTTTGCCTACTGACAGCCCCACAAATGCCCTCAGGCTCTCCTGCTGCAACCAGGTCCTGCCTGTGCGTGACAGGTAATGACCCCAGCAGCACAGAGGTGTCGACAGGAGTCACGTCTTTACACTGAAGCATTTCCTGGCACTTGCAAATAGGTAAAGAAAGGACTGGCAGAGAAAGGGCCAAATAATAGCCACCAAAGAGCTCTTCATTGCTCCCTTCAGCCCTTTGCTTGCCTCTCCCTCAGGCCCTGCTGGCTTTCAGCGCAGGGGGCAGCTTTGCCACACGCATCCTTAAGCCTGGCCTACGTGGCAGCCCTTGCGGCTCCTCCGCAGGAGCGTCAGAGGCGACGCCAGTATTGCGAGGCCACCACACTGGGACACCCGTTCCCAGCAGATGTGCAGGGAGGGGGACATGCAGGAAGAGAAGAGGCACTTGTGTGGAGAGGAGGGAGGCCGGGCCCCGGCAGCGGTATCCGTCGCTGTCCTTACCACTGCGCAGCCCGCCGTGGCTGGAGAGCTGCAGCGCCCGCTCAGGGCAGTTCCAGCGGTCCCAGGCAAACTGGAACTTGCACTCCTCAATGCCGCTCTGCGCGCCCGCCGCCACGCTGCTGGAGTAGATGAGGTAGGCCTAGGGGCAGAGCGGGGTCAGCGGGGAGGCGCCGCCTTGCGCACTGTGGTGGTGGCGGCGCCGCCATGGCCGGCACAGGGATGGGCTCTGCTCGGTGCCCCTGGGGCTGCGGGGCTGGAGCGCGAGTCCTTGGCCCTGCGTTAAGGAAGGGTTTCTGGGAATTTCCCCGGGCTCCTCCCAAGCCCCTGGGACTCAGGGCAGTCACTGGTGCTCAGGTTTCCACCGCAGAGCACAGTCAGGATCATCCCAGCCACTTCCCGCCGAGCCATGAGGCTGGCCTGCCCTGCCAGGTGGATGTGCTGGGATGCTGGCGCTTCGCCGGGGAGACAGATGCAGAAGCACAAACCCCAGGAGAGCATAGCCCTGGCCCTCGGGAGGCGGTGCTTTGGCCGCACTCCCACAGCCGCCGGCGGGAACGAGACACGCAGAACCGAGGGACTTCCCTGGGTTTGTACTCCGTGCATCTGCGGCTGCTGGCAGTAGCAGAAAACACATTTTCTGCTGTACTGCACCAGAGCGTGCATGTCTCTGGAGGGAGAAAGGCAATGGAGGTGCTGGCTGACAGGCTCACTGGGGAAATCCTGGCTTCCCCCGGGAGAGCGGGAAGCTCGGCCTGCCTCCCTTCCCATGGCTCTGCCTGGGGGCAAAGTTCCTCCACGATAATGCTGGGAGCTTTGGCAAGAGCTAGCCATGCCTGCAATACCATGAGGGATACCTAGGTTTTATAAAGATGATTTTTTTAGTAGGGGCAAAAACCTGTCCAGTAGTGACAGAACCTGGTTCTGTCTAGGAGAAGAAAAAAAAAAAAAGCTCTGAAAGCAAAGTGTGAGGAGAAAGGGCCTAAAAAAGGGCCTGACAAGTCCAGCTGTGCTCCTTGGGGAAGTGTGTTTAGCAAGACACACAGAAAGTGCCCTCCTACCTTGATGGGCCCAGGTCCTAATGTGACCTGATCACTGGGGAGCAATAGATGACAGGTGAGGTCCTCAGCTGGTGTCAATAGACACATCTTCAAAATCTGACCCCCACCAGCTTAAAAAGTACTTAGGCTGCCCTGGATCAACACTATCATAGCTAAGGGGTAAGGAAAGGCTGATTGTGCTAGTTTGTTTCTGGCTTTCATGTGCATTATGTTTGGAAAACTGGGTGCTGGGAGAGTGCTGCCAAGATTGCAGAGGGAAAGGCAGAGCCTCCTCTCTCTGTTTTAGTGGAACTGGGGATGGACATCAAAGGGATTTCTCTTACCTTGGGGCCCGTCATCAGGAAATTATTCACTGACCTGGAAGAGAGAGAGACGCAGTGTGAGTGGGGAGGGGGTGATGGTGGAGAGCCTGGGGAATGCCTGGCATCCTTGGGCTCTCCTCTCACCCCTGGTTCCAGGCATTTTTGACCTCACTCTGTTCCTCTTTGCAGCCCCCTGCATGTGGGGGTGGGGGGGTGAGTGGAATCAGTGCCTTGTTCTCCTCCCCTTCCCATCCAGGCTGTAGCCTCCCTGTCTCTGGGGCCTTTCCTGCAGGATGAATGTGTCTCTCCCCTGTGCTGCTCTCCCTTGCTCTCTCTCCATTGCTGCTCCAGACCTGGAGCCTGATACCTTCCCCTGTTCTCCTCTCCTTTCCAGCAGTCCAGGTGTCTTTTCACCTCCTTTACTCCCTGAGCTGCAGTTCTCATCCTCTCTCACCCCTCCTGCCTTCTTTCTTCCTTGAAGCTGCCTTTCAGTCCAATAACCCCTTATTTTTAGTGCTCTCTTGCTCCCATGGCCTTTCCTTTTGCCTTATCAAGCGTCTGCTCAGCTCAGCCTAGCATTGTGGACATCTTGCCTCTCTGTAAGGGATGCTGTAGCAGGGAGGTCATACTGCTGCTCCCTCTCAGCATGTGTCCCCATGGGATCCCCCAGGTCCTAGCATCCTTGATCTCCTTCAGCCCATTATTTTCTCTCTGGTGGCCATCGCCGCACTAGCCAAGCGCCTCCCTGGGCACATTGGTTGTCCTGGCCCTGCCGGGACAGCTGCCAAGGGAAGAATGTGCAGATTTGCCTTGGGAAGCAAGTCAGGGAGTGAAGCTGAGCTCCTGCGGCTAGGGCTCCTGCTCTGTGGCTGTGTGCGCAGGGCACTGCTGAGGTCTAGGGCACTGGCTTTGCTCTTGGGTTCCTCTAGAGTTTATAAGTGAAATAAGTAGTTTGGGATCCTTTTATTCCTTATCTAGAATCAAGATAAAACCAGCAATTCTGAAAAACTAAAATGGGTCAGTATGTTCCCAAGTTTCAGCTGGCCTCAAAATAAACCCCCCACCCTTGGGTGTTTTTTTTTCTGTTATGTAGTATCTTTTCATGTTTAATAATAGCCAGCAATTTTAAAAGTGCTAGTCAAAATTAATCTTTCTGATGTTTCTAAGTGAAATATGAAACTCAAGATGAATTGTTTCAAAAGTCATCAACTTGTAAGCATTCCTGTGAAACATTTGATTTTTAGCACTATTAGTGGGAAAACTGTTCAATTGAAAATGTGGGGGGCTGCTTTAGTAATTCTAAGTTTCAAGCCACAGAAACCTTCAGCTCTGGAGTCATGTGAGTAGCCTGTCTTTGTTCTTTAGATCAGCAATTCCTAGCTTTTGTACAGAAGGATAAAAATTTCAAAATGTGGGCCCTATTCTTAAGGATATTGGAAAGCAAATAAAATTAATACTAATTTATTTATAAATCACAAAGTCAGTTTTGTAGCCTTCTGGCACCTGTTTTCTACTTCCCAGTGGCTTGCCATGGCACAACAGGTCCTTAATCTAGTCCTCTAGCTGACAGGTGGGCGGGAAAAGCAAACCGGCCTGCTCAGCTCAGTGCCCTCCCTGGCTCTTCCATGCCCGAGAGCCCTGGCCATCACTGCTGCTGTGGGTTGCTCTGCTCAGCTCACGGCAGGGGCCTGATGTCAGCCTTGGTGACAGGAGGTTTTGTCCTTCCCTCAGATCATCCACCACGCAAGCCTCGTTCTGGTCGGGCAGCAGACAAGGCTCTTCTGGGTGTCCGTGGGTCCTGGGCACAGCGGCTTTTCCCCCAGCAGAATGGAGGGAGAGGAGGCAGCTGCCACGTGCCCCACTTTCATGCTCAACAGAGTGAAAGGACTGAAGTAACACTCTGCTGGTAGTCAGGTTCCCTGCATCTTTCCTTCCAGGGTGCTCTTTTAGACTTGTCCCTAAACTGCTTTTTAGTACGTGCCATGTGTTGGATCAGGAGAGCAGAGACTGGAGCAGCTGAGGGTGCTGCCATTGCCCCCTGTAGCCTACAACCCTTTGGGCAAGCCACTTGCCCACCCTGAGTTGCAAATTCCTTCCGCTGGACTTTTGTTGATGCATGTCAGGGCTTGCCCCAGGGGAGAGGGGTCAGCAGTGGTAGGATGGGACTAACAATTCCAGTTCAGTTCCCTCTCATTTCCCCCACATTGGCACTTGAAGCCAAGGAATCTCCTGTGTTTGCCCACAGGCCCAAGCTGAATTCCTGTTACACCTCAAGAAGGTCTAGCTACTGTATTATGGGTGAAATAATGGGAAACCTGGTCTTTGTTGTTCAGTGAAAGTATTATACTTTGTTTAGAACTAGTTGAGAGTTTTAAAATAGCTGAGAGAACTAGTTTCTGAAGTTTCTCTTTGGAGAGGCTAAATTATTTTTGTGGAAATGTACCCACAATGAAGCTTTCATTGGGAAAGATTCCTCTGGGTGAAAACAAGAGAGTCAGCTGTGGCCAGGGCATGGAGTGAAGGTTTATCCCTTTGTTCCAGGCCAGAGATTCAAACCCAGCTGTTCTTCGATCCCTACGGGTGCTTATGCTCTAAGCTGATGGCTGTTTTGCAGTGGAATTTTCCTCTGGGAGCTGCTTCTGCATTGTACAGCTAATTAAATATTTCCTGGCACTCAGAGAGACGGGATCTGTCGCCTGGTGATTAGAGCATCGGGTGACCTGGATCGCACAGGGGCATGAACCTGAGTCTTTTCAGACTTTGCAAGCTCTGTGGGTCCCCATCTTAATGCAACTGTGTAGTTGCTTGTTCAAGTCATTTTTCCTTCTGTTTTCCTTCCCGTCCTTTGCCTTTTCCTTAGGTGCCTTGCTACAAAGATGGCTCCAGCTTGCTCATCACGCTGCCAGTGCAAATGTGACCCCAGAGAACAGCTGTGAGAAAATTCTGGTAAAATGCCCTCACATAGGGAAGGCTAAGAGAAGCCAAGTCCTGTTTTGACTTGCTTTTGAGACCAAAACAAGAGATACATCCCATCTGCTTTTCTTCCCACTTGTTGGTAGGAAATGCTGAATTCTCAGCATGCCACAAATACCTGCTTCAAAGCCTTGGTGGCCTCATCTTGGGTTAGAAACACCTGAGCAGTTGGAAGGAGGAGAACAATAATCTTCAAATTTGGAATTTACAAAGGACCATCCCGTTAGCGGGTGTCAGTTGACGCAACTGCTTTGAAGCAGAGGGTCTTTCCTCCCAGGATAAACCTCAAGGTTCACAAAAAGGCCAAGTTCAGGATATGCCAATTCACCATCTGCAGCTGAGCAAACGATACAGTAGCAATTTCCCAGCAGGATATTCTAAACATTTTTATTGAATTGGAGAGACAGAAGCATTTCCCCAGGCTCCCTGAGCAGCAGGCGTGCTGCAGGCAGCCTTGCAGGATTTGGCTGTATAAAGGAGTTGTTCAGACTCCTGTGCTTAACCCGCACATTTACCTCTTGCAGCTGCAAGAGGGCTGAGGAGAAGGGGCAGTGGGACGGCTTGTCTTTCAGGATGCTACATGCTGCAGGGCAGTTGTATGGCTGGGAGGGAGCTGGAATTGTTATTTCAGGAACAAAAGATAAAAATGGAGGCAAATTCTCTGTTTTGTCTTTGCCCACATCGTATAGCTGAGAAATCACTGGATATATTCTCCAGGGATGGCAGAGAGCATTTTCGCCTCTCATGCCACAAACATAATGCAACATAGAAAATAGCAGTAGAGTCATATCTGCATTATCAATGGGAACCGATATGAAGATGAATCTCTCTTCATTTTTGCCCCTATATATTTTTTTAATACTTATCCATGACACTGTGAAGAAAAGCAGAATCTAACCCTAAACTAACTAGCCAGCCACACCAGCAACAGGTGTAAAGCAGCCCAATTCCAGCAATTTCAGTGTTGCTGCACTGATTAAAAACATGAAAGGAAGCCCTTGATACGATTCTTCTCCTTCAGCAGAGCCTGTGGGGATTGTAGTTACCTGAAATGCTTTCATTCCCTCTTCAAATTCCAGGAAAGTGTTATGTGGATGAAAACAGAGGCACGGATAGACCGTGGCAGGTAGCAAGAGAAGGTTCCCACTGAGAGCTTTGGTCCATTCCGCAGCCCGAGCCGCATCACTAGCTGCAACTCAGCACTCTCCACTCAAGGTACAAACAAACCTCTGGATGTATCTCGGGCAAGTGAGGTTTCATGGCATCCTATAGCACCAAATTACAGTTACATCAGAGCTAGTGAATGTCTGCTGCAGGACCTGAGATAGCTCTGTTGGAAACAACTGCAAATTATCCTGCCAAGCAGCCATCTCATCATATTTTATATATATGAAACACTAATAAACTTTTGACAATTTCAGCTCTGTACTATTTTGCCAATAGCGTGATCCCCTCCCCAGTTTTATTAAATAATCATCAACCTTCATCACTGAGAATACGCCCCAAGAGTCTTGTCAGGGCTCCCGTTAGAGTATCTGTTTTATCCTTATCATTCACTAACAAGTTATGTTGATCCAGTTCTCTTTAGAAAATTATATGGCTGCATTTAGATCCTTACTGTCATTACTGTAAATATAGGACATGGATCCAATCTCTCTTTGTTCGCTAGTTAAAAAACAAACAAACAAAACCCCTCAAGTTACTGGAGAAACAGCAACATTGGAAACTTAGGTGAAACTTCATAGCTGAAATGAGAGAAAAAAAAAAAAAAAAAAAAAAACAACTAGAAGCAAGCTGCAGTGTTAGAGATTGTTGCATTACTCCTACAAGAGAGGAGAGTAGGAAGCAACTTGCTAGCATTTCAGGCTTTACATTTTTGTTTTATTTTCTCTTTTTCTATTGTATTTTTTTTTCCTAAATACAACACTGATATTTTACTTGTCTAGAAATACACTGGTCATGCAACTTAGCCAACATAATTGAATCACCAGAAGTCTCTAATAACATTTAGAGAAAGGAAGTGAGTACCTATATAAAATTCTTAGATACCGATCTAAATGTCCTTTCCTCCCCACAAATTCATATGATTAGGTCACAGGAAAAAAAAAATCTTATTCCATTTGAAACTATTGAATGAAATAAAGAACAATAAGAATTACAAGCAGGATTTTTGCATGATTTCCATGAACTTTTTTTTTTCCCAACTCAAGAATTAAGGGAGAAGGTCTATAATAGGATAATTGGGATTTTTTTTTGTAATATTCTCTGAAATACCTTTCTCTCAGAAAATCATGACTTATCAGCAAGAAGTCTAGAAAAGCAGGACTATCTTGAACAATAAAGATTTCTCTTGAATAAAAACTTCTAAAAGGCACAAAGAGCACTTAGATAACCAACTTTCATTGAAAGTGTCTGGGATTTGTTTATTTAACTACACTTTGTGCTTCTGAAAATTTGCCTGATTTTTTCCTAACAAACTTTATTTTTTTTTCTCTTAGCATATGCTGAACCTGTTTATACTGAGGAAAACAAGAGAAATATACAGGGAGATAGAGAAAAGCAAAAGCGAATCAGCATAAGCTCTGTGTAAAACTGCATATAGTTCTTGTGCAAGATTGAGAATTTATCTTGAGTTTGCCATTCTAAACTAAATATAGTTTGCTATATGTGCTATATTTTTAAAGATATACAAACAGTTGCATTTTTTTTAAAGAGGGGAGAACACAGATTTAATTTCTAGCCTAATAGAAGTGGATTCCCCTCTAGTTTTGAGTTTATCTTTCTTTGTAATTTTAGCTTTTCCACCCATGGTAATAACTCTAGAGATCTACTATGGAGCAGGCAACGGTTTTTAGTCACTAAATGGGAAAAGACTTTCCTTGCTGTTACAGACAAGGCACCGCACATATTCCCCAGGGAATCACAGTACTTGGCATGGGTAATCAGTAGAAAATACATGTGAATAAATAGCTGCAGAGACAGGTCACTTGAGTCTACCTACATATGAGAATGGGACAGATACACTCCGGAAAGAAATTATACTAGATTTGATGTACAAAAAGTGCAATCTTTTTCTGTCCAGCTTGTAAAATGTTTCTGGTAATCAAAGTAAAACCATCCTGAGGATAGAGTTATAAGCCCACAGGAATGACTGCTGGTTTATACTGGGGCAACTGGTCTGAACAGTGTCCAGGTGGTTGGGAACCATTTGAAAAGGAAGCCAAACTTCAGGAGCAAACTCTGCGCCAAAATTTCCCTCTCACAGGGAGGGGAAAATCTAAGTACCTGGATTTCAAACAAACATAATCCTGTCCCTGTGCCTGCCAAGGAGTCCGGGTTTTGGTCTGTTCTTATGGAGTGATGCTCCTATACATTTATCTTAACCCTGCTGTCTCTGAGCTCTTAATCAGTGAATGTCATCTTGGGGGAAAATGAGAGAAGACCCGTTTGATTAAGACAGGAGATAAGTAGGCTGTGAGCCTTTGAAGGGGGGAAAAAAAAGAAGGAAGAAATCCCCCAAATTTCCAGTTGAGTTGTATTCCCAATTGGAAATAAGAGGCTAGATCTTTATGTCTGCTCTCAGAAAATCTACCCTAATTTACATTAGAATTTGGTCCATAATATTACTACAAAAAGGTGAGGGAGGAAAAGGGGGCTTTTTTGCTTAGATCAAACCTCTCCAAGACTGAGCATGTTTCAACTTAGTTAAATATCTGATCTCATTAACGGCCAGAACTCAGTTAGGTGGAAAAGAGGGGACGTTTAGGAAGGTGAGGAGGAATATCCTCGGGGTCTCTGGGAAGAGCACCTGCCTGCGGCACAGGCTAAGGTGCTCCCGATACTCACCAGGCACAGCAGGATTGGAAGAAGGGAGTGAGGAAGAAGATGCCCAGATAAGGGTCCATGTGAAACATAAAATCCAAATAAACAGGGAGAAAGGAGATCCTAAAAAAAACTTGGGTACCACCACCAGGGAAAAGAAAACAAATAAAAAAAATGCAACAAAATTGGGGAAGGGACGCAGTTATTTTCCACCCGGTGCTCCTGGTGCGATGAAGACACATATGCCCCCTGAATCCCAACTTCTGTGAAGGGTAACCAATCCCAAAGTAAGAGCTAAAGGGGGTTGGTGAAATGGAGCTGCAGAACTTCCTAAGAAGAGATTATCTACTTAATTAAAGATTTTTTTTCCCCTAAGTCCTTCAGCCAATCAGGACTCAAGTGCCAGAGAGAGATTGAACTGATGAAAAGAACACCCCAGGTTCCTCGAAGACAAATGCACCGCGAAAGGGATAAGAGGGAGGGAAAAGGGGAAAAAAAGGGGAGAGAGAGAGTGAGAGAGGGAGAAAGAAAGAGACAGAGCAAATCCCTTAAAGTAATCACTAGATTCAATCCCCTCCAGAAATGCCTTCCTCTCCATCCCCCAAGGCGACTCGAAGGGCTGCTTTCTGCGAGCCCAATCTCGTCTTTGGGACGTGGCTGAGAGCCGGGACCGGGGTCCCCTGGGTGCTGTGAGATGGGGCTTGCGGTGAGACTGCCCGTGCTCATCTCCAGCCGCTGTGGAGCGTGTCTAAGGAGAAGGCTGGGAAAGGATGCGCTAGTGCTGCCTCTGTCTCCCGGACAGGTGTACGGGGAATCAGGGCCAGATGCAGCTGATCCACCCTCAGCATGGCATCCTGCCCTTTCTGTCCAGCTCCCTTCTACAATATGCCATCCTTGCCCCGCAGAAGAGCCCTCTCACTCCCTTCTCGCTTTTCCCCTTGATTTTTGCAATCAGGGCTTCCTGCAACATGCACAGGAGGGAATCTTTAGTTGGGGAGAGTTACGAATTTTTCTGGGTCAAGAGTTGTTGGAGCTGCTTGGAAATGCTGCCAGCCTGGCCCTCCTGGCCATGTCGGACACACTGCAGTTACTGCTCTGCTGCCCGCTGGTCGATGGCACCTGGCCTCGCTTCCTCGTCTGCTTCAGGAGCCACAGGAGCATCCCCTGTGCCAGAGCAGGGACATGTCTCCAGGCCTGTCGGGGCTAATGGAGGCCCACATGCAGCTTGCGGAGGTGAATGGCAGGGCACAGCCACCCACTGTCCCGTGTCCCTGTCCCTTCCCACCGCCACACTCACGATGTTGCCAGCAGATCTGCCACCAGAGCCCAGGCCTGTTCATGCACTGCGCTGTTTTTCCTCCATGCTGCCCGCCCTGATGTAGGTTGCATCTCCTCAGCCACGCGTGGCTGCAGGGTGGATATTTGTAGTGCCGATGGTGATTGGCTCAAAGCTGAGCTGAGACCAGTCAAACTCATTTTGCCTGAACTGCAGCCATGCGCTGCCCTGGGGCAGGATCCAAACCCCAGACAGGGCCTGAAGCCTGGAGCTGGGGAGCTGCTCTGTGCCAGGTGCTGGGTCAGGTGGCCAAAATGTTTCTCCTGAACCACATGATTTCAGAGAGGTTTGCAAGGCCTGACCTGGCTCACAGCACCAGTATCGTGCAGCCTCCTCTGCCTTCGGTGTGGAGCTGCTGCAAAACGCAGAGGGGATGTGAGCATAGCGGGTAACCGTTGCTTTCCAAAATGAGGGAATCCTGCCTGTTTGTCCATTCTGGTGTCCCGTGGAAGTTTGCTTTCAGGTGGACTTTGGATGGAGCCAAACCTGCCTGCCCCAGGTCAGGGAGCTCTAGCCGGGCGCACGCAGGAGCCTGCTGGCAAAGCAGCACCTTTGCCCCTGCCAAGCTGCCCGGCGGGAGCCTCTCACAAGCGGGTTTGCATCACTGTTTGCAAATATCTGTGTGAGAAGAAAATGCAGCCACTGGCAATGTGTGCCAGGGCCAGTCGTGCCTTCTGCCTGCACCATGCAATAGCAAAGCTGATGGTATCTGGCAGTAGTTAAAGCCCCAGCTGCTGGAGCCCTGAGCACTTAAAAAAACAGGGAGATACATGCACTGAGAAAAAGCTTGAAATTGTATCTAGTTAAGTTAAAGTCCTAGGGACAGAAAGGCATAGGAAATAAGCCAAATTATCATTTTAATGCTTTGCCATTTAGCACAATCAAGTGTTTTTTTGTGACCCAAACCATGCCTTTGCGGTCCTCAGAGCTGGCAGTGCTGAGAGCCCTTCCCTGCCAGCAGCCCTTGTCTCAGGGGCGAAGCAGCTGAGGGGGAGCATGGCACAGAGGGGACATGAGGGCCACACTCCCCTGCCCGGGAGAGAGCTGGCTTGGAGGGCGTGGAGATGCTCATGAGGCTGCCAGGTACCTGTGCTCCGGGTGGGCAGAAGAAAGGTGGCCCTTGAGGAAGGTGCTGGCGCTGGTGGGGTTGATGCTGGAGAAGACAAGCAGAGCCCCAGTCATGGCCCAGCTGTCCTGGCTCCACAGGTCTCTATGTCCTTGTGCACAGGGTTGGGTCTTTCTTCCCAGGAGTGAGCCCAGAAGGGAAGAAATGGTGCAACCAACCTCTTTTTTCCTAAATGCACTCTTCATTTGGCAGATGTTTTCAATAGCAGACAGAAGGTGATTTTTCAGTTGTTTCTTTTGAGTGTCCGAATGCTTATTTTCACTATTCTTAACTAGAGCTTCTTGGCTTCTTGGGCCAAATGCCAATAGCATTTTGAATTCGTGCAAAACTTCAGACAAGCATTGACCAACTGAAAAGGATGTACATATATTCAATGAGCTATTTTTATTTTCTCCAAGCCAAATTACATTTGCAGAGCGCAACAGTGAGGAAAACATAATTGTAGTTAGATCCAAAGCACAGATTGAGCATTTATTTTTATTATTCCAGCTCTGACAAGAGGTGGTCAGGCCCTTCTCATGGCTCACAGGACACCAGGATCACCAGGTTGCTCCAGAGTCAGAAGCCTTCCCAATTTCTGATCTCGCTTAAATGCAATGGTGACCTTGCTGTAAACAAACATGCTCTTTGAGCCAAAGAGGCTGGAGGCAAAGCCTGAGATGAAAGAGCCCCAAATATGCCTCAAAGCACTTAGCTACAGCTTTCAAGGGCTATATAACAGAACCTATGAGGTACTCTCTAAAGAAACAGACCCTAAAATTGTTTTACAGTATTTCCCAAATTTTGTTACAGCTACTGACAAAAACTCTGTAATTTGTCTAAAATGGGCCCAGAAAGCATTAAATATATTTTATGGCTAGAGGGATTGGTATATTATCCCCTCTGGCCTGCTGACTAATACAGTTCTTTCTCCACTGACCCTTGCATTGAGTTCTGTAATGCCTGATTATTTGCACATCTTTCTGAAAGGCAGCTGAAGTTTGAGGACAACAGGGGATATAGAAGCTACCACTGCCTGTGGTAATTAGTTCCAGTTGGTTAAAAAAAAAAAGTGTGAAAAACTATAAAGATATGTAGCTTTAATTTCAAAAGTACAGGGAAGACCTGAACTTTGCTTCAGTAGCTTGTAAAAGTAACCACGGAAAGTTTAAAAAAACATAGTCTCTATTGCTCTTGCCAGCTCACATCCTGATATCACTTTGACTGATGGATATGAAAAATAGAGTTAAGAAGCTGTGGTGAAAATTCTGGGCCATAGAGATCTCAAAAAGTTTCTTTATGTTGATGCAAAGTGCCCCAACAAACACTTTCTTTCTTTAAACAAAATCATCATTAAAAATGTCAAGATTAAGGAAATTAATCACATCCAGAGAGTGCACAGAATTCAGCCTTGAAAGAGCTAAGAAAAGCCACAGGAAAGGCTCACTTACCAAAGCAGCCACTGCCTTGGACTGACTTGCCTGCAGTTTTGCCTTTTACCAGCTAAATACAGCTTCAGTAGTATCTAATGCCTGTCAGGACAGGGATCATATCTCAGGGTCTGATTCCTGTGAAGCTGGGTGGTTGGTTCCTGCAGTTACAAGTGAGACAGGAAGGGCAGAACCAGCCCGCTTGTAGGCAGTAGGAACCAGCCTGGATTCCTCATTTCTCTGATGGGTCATCTTGGCAAGCAGGTAAAATAAGAGGCAGTTGTCTATTTGCTAGGCAGGGATTTCACCTAGAACCTGTCAAACAGCTGTTGAATAATGCTCACTCTCTAGGATACTTCCCTTAGGCTAAACAGCTTTTTAAGCTGTTTTTCAGTTCCTGGAAAAAGAAACCAAGAAAACAAATTTACTTTAGAAGGGACGGAAATATTGCAATGGCTACAGAGATTCTTCTCAGGGTTCAAAACATAGGTATTTACAGAACATTTTCCTTCTGCAGCACTCAAACTACCTTAGAGCAGCAGTTAGCTCACTTTTCCCATTTTATGCAATGTGAAACTGAGGCACTGAAATGGGAAGCATCTTGGGATCGATCCAGTCTCTATGCTGGGCCCTAGCCTCCATTTGACCACACTGCCATCCAAGGCTGCCAGCCTCAGAGGAAAGGCAAAGGTCTCTGAGGAAAAGCAGCAGGCTGTGCCCAAAGCGAGTTCTGAGCACTGTCAAAGCTACAGTTCATCCTTCAGCTGTAGTATAATTCCTTAATCACATACTCTTAGTTACAGTAATAGAGGATATTGCCTCTAAATGTCTTGACTTGTTTCAGTGACTTGTGCAGCCTCATGCTGTGTTACCCAGAAGAGTATTTCCTCTGAGAGTCAAAAAGCAGGTGGGTGCAAAGCACCTTTCCCCAGCACCTGCCAAGAGCAGTAAGAGGGAAAGGGACAGGAGTGCTGAGAGGTAAAATTACTGGGCAACGCCTACCTCTTAATAACCAAAGGAAAGCATGGAGATGTTATACATTAAAGGACTAACTGGATCAGCTTAGAGAAGGTTTGTGAAGGTGGGAGAGAAATTATGCATAGCATTCCAGGAAGGTATAATTGGGAAACAGGACTGAGCCATCTGGAGAACACCCTTGGCTGGCTAGCGGGCGGCAGCACCCGCTGGCGCAAGGAGCTGTGCTGAGCTGCCATGTGCAGCAGTGCCCAGCCATTCCTCGGCCATTCCTCGCTCCCACCCTGCGCAGCCCGGGACACCCGTGCGCTGATGTGCGCTGCAGTAGGGTGGCCCTGGGGCCGGGATCCCGGCCACATGCCACCTCTTGGCTTGGATGCAGCCACAGCCAAGGCCATGGGATGCCACTTAGTGAACAGGGCCCAGGAGTGTTTTGGGCACAGCTGCAGGCAGCATGGGGAAAGGATCATCTCCTCAGCCCCTAGGAGGGTGCATTAAGATTTGGGGCAAGGCAAGGTCAGAGGGAAAAAAAAAAAAAGGTGGAAGATAAACATCGTTCTGTGTTGGCCGGAAGGATTAGCTGCTGGAGTGGAAAGGGATGTGGGTTTGAGAGGTGTCTGGAGCTCTGTGGGCCAGAGGCTATGGTAGGTCAAGCAGGAAGGTGGCTCAGTAGAGCTGTGTAAATAATAAGACCTGAGAAACAGGAGAAAATCTGCATGGGAACTGCTTAAATGGAGTTACTGTTAGACCAGAGTTACCTTTTCTGTCCCTTTCAGGCTTCCTGTGCTCCCTTCAGCATTATTTTAGCAGGAACATTTGGAAACCAAACTTCATTTCAAATAGAACTAAACCAAGCCCTCTCATTAATAAGTCTGTTCGGAGAAACGCTTCAGTTTTTTCAGCTTCACCCATGACTGAGCATTGCAGGAGCTCTGACTTAGATGAGCGTCTCTTTCCCTGAAGCACTTTGCTCAGCCTAGTGAGAGCAACCTCTGCCTGGCCTGGAGTCCCTTTCGCCATGCAGATCGGGAAGGTTTATCTGAGGGCTGCGTTGATGCTGTGATGGTTTTTGTTGCTAATTTGCTGCGCGATGTAAGGAGCAGGCCTAGGCCGGGCAGCCAGGCTGGAAGCTCTCGCGGTCGCTGCAGCCAGCACCAGCAGATGGTGCTGCCGGCCCGGCCTGGAGCCTGCAGCTCCGCGCTGCTCTGGAGCGTCAGCGCTCGCGCGAGGCCAGGGGAAGGCCGTGTGTGACACTGACAATGTGGGCTGCAGGGGATCTGATCTCCTGAAAAGCAGCTCCCCTCCTCCTTGTCCTTTCTCCAGGCCAAAGCATCCTGAGCCCCAGCACCGCCGCGTGCAGCCGCCAGGTGTGGCTGGGGAGGTGCCTCTGTGCTGCAGCGCTGGCAGCCGCCATTGAGGCTTCCTAACTTGCCTTAGCCTGGCAAGGATCAGGTGCTTTGAAACCTCACGCATGGACATGGGTCTACAGTCATCACATGGATGCATGGAAGATCTGGAACTATACCTCCCCAGTCATGGTCCCTGCTAAATCTGAGGTCAAATCCCATGGCCAGAGATGAGCAGGTCTCACTTAGGTCTTTGCCCTAAAACATTGGTAAAAATCATGCTCACATAAGGCCCATTCTTCCTCTCTTCCTAACGATGACTAATATTTCTAACCCTAGGCAGTTAACCATAATGAGTCAGTATCATAATGCTGGCTTGAAAATAATACACAGTGAAAGATATTTGTGTTTGAGCCTTTAAGGTACTCCTGGGGCTTGTTTCCTCTGGAATAGCAGGCTGGGAACATGCTGTTCCCTGAAATGAAAGGCAAGCTAAGAGTTTGGGCCGCAGGGGATGGGGCTTTCCAAAGATCACCAAATGTCAAAAGGCTGGCAGTAAAATCCGAGAATAAAAATGTTGAGAAGCGAGTTAGGACCTCTCTGAGCTGTCCAGAACTTGTTGAGTGGGCAGACTCCATAATTGCATGAGAGATCACATGTGTTCAGTGCTCGCACATTGAAATGCTAGAGCTTCTTTGCTTTGTGCTTGGCCAGGAACATCTCTTAGCTTTTAATCTATTACTTGTACTTTTCATCACAGGAGTGGCCGCATTACAGTTGTGAGGATCAGACCAGCCTGCAGGGTGCTGTGGTTCCAAAGGGATGCAAGAGAAGCTGTATTGTTTCATAATAAAATGCAGGGTTCAAGTACTGGCTCAATTCCAGCATTCCCCTGTATCATTTGTACTGGATGAGATCATCTCTTTCACCAAAATATTCAACCATTCCCAATAAAAGGCAATAATCAGGAGCTTGAAGGCTGAATCAGACAGCTGAAGTGAAGAAACAGCTTCAAGATGGCTGAGGTAAATGGACACCACATAGTCTATTGCAAATTCATTGGAAATGTCACTACCAGAAAAGCCAGAATACATATTATTGCCGAAATCTTGAGCAAAAGGCATTTTTATTGATGGGTGTTAATAAGATTTGTGGACAGCCTGTTGTTAGCCAACCGTGATCTTTTTTATAAAAATATTCCAACAAACATAAGGCTATCTAAACAGCTAACTGTTGTGTAAAATAAACAGTTAGGTCAGCCTTTTGGGAATGAGACTCTTCACTTTGATACTGTCAGTCTGGACATGGTTTCAACCTTGATGAGGATCAACACAGAGAGAGAAGCTTTACTGAAGCATAACAGTATCTGGAGATGTTCCTTTTCCTTACTGAAGGGACCGGATCTTTTGGTTACAGGCTATGAACATCGTCTGAGGTCCGCTGTACTTGAACCAATACCAAGTCCTAGAAAAGAAGAACCTGAGAGTGAGGGAAAGAGAATTATATCACAATAACACTTTTGCTCAGTGTGTTAGAAAACAGATGAGGGCTAGAGAAAGGAGGGCTTCATCCTGCTTAGCTGCTGCTAAGAGGGGTCCATATATCACAGCTAACTTTCTTCTGGACAATTAAAATAATTTGTCATGACTGACAGCAGTCCAGCTTGCTTCATAGCAATGTTTTATAAAGCCATCCTTGTCTTACCTCCATCACTGTGGCATCTCTGGACATAGTCTACCACTACTTCTCGGTATGAAGTGTCAGCTCTAGGCCAGGGGCAGGGAACTTAAGCATGGCCCAGGTGACTTGACTTGCCTACAGTCAGGCAGGGAGATGGCAGGAGCTGAATATTGGTCTCCAGTGCCTCTCAAGTCTAAAGCAGAACTGTAATTCTGATTCCTTGATGAATATGTGGCTCTTTCACGCCCATATGCTACCTCTGGCATAGCCTGTCATTTAGGAGAGGTGAAGCTGCTCACTGCAATATGTTGCTCAGTTGCGGGGTAACCCACAGAGGCAGTTGCAAGAATCCTGTGAAATCCTGTGAAAGGGGGAGCTTCTGGTCAGGGCTCATTTTGGACTAAGACTCCAGTGCACCGGGAGCAAAACATTTCAGGAATAAATATATCTTTAAAAGAAGATTCTTTATACAGTGAATCTTTATAAAGATCACAGAATATATATGAACAGTGATGTTTGCATTGGTTTTATGATAACACATGCAAACTAGGAATGAACTCTTATGTTTAGCTGACAAACCTGTGCACACCACACCAGTAGAGATCAGAAGGCAAACAGCCCCAGCGGTCACCACTTTAAGAAGAGAATAATGTTCATATTAATCCATCACTGGATGGTATTTTCTATACTTCGACCCTGACCACAACTACTGTGAAAGATATATGGTATAACTCCAAGTCTTTCTGCTGTCAGATTTCATAGCCCCACAGGTCTGGAGGACCTGGAAGTATGGCAAAGAGATTCAGACCTCACGTCATCGGGTTGAATAAGGAGGAATAAGTAACCCACAGTGGCACTGCAGGCACGGATTTGAGACAGGCCGTCCCTGCAGTTCCCTCCCTGGCTCCGTGATGGCGATACTGTCTCAGCTTTGCCCGCAGCCCAGCAAGCACCCTGCACTCTGTGCAGGGCTTTTATGAGCACCACGGGGCACGCTGATATTTGATTGCATATGACAGGAGTCATTCTTACAGCCAAAGCCAGTCCACCATTGCTCATTCCAAAGCTTTTCATGCCGCTGCTGGAACAATCCTACCCACCAATGGCTTGTAACCAGAGAAAGACAAAATGTCTTGAAGAATTAAGTGTGGCTGGTTTCTGGGAGGCTTTCTGCTTTTTATTAAAAGCAGAAAATTTCATATAATATATTATATAAATACATGTAATTTTATATTATTTTATTAAATTTTATTTATTAAAACCTAATATGCTTTTTATTTGCAGACTGTATCAGTGACTGGTAGGTGATGATGCAGAGGGGAAAAGGCAGGCCTCAATCAGGACACAGTGGCTTCTAGTTTCAGCCTAGCCCTTCACTTTGGATAAATTATTTTCCTATCACAGGTCCCAGTGTCCCTCACCCGTCAAGTATCTACTTAGACTGTAAAGATTTTGGAGACAGTATCTCCTGGTGGGAGTTAGTATAGCACCTAGCACAACAGAGCTCTTGATCTTCCTACAGCTTTCACTCATTATCTTAATAATAAGTATGAAAGTATTTATAGAGATACTTTATCTGGACACTCCCTTGGCCACATTGACTCGAGATCAGATGCATGATGAAGATTGACAGAGGAAAGTGTGCGTCTCTATGTGTGTGCGCCTCTGCACGTGTGCCGGTATTTAAAATCACTTTCTAGGTTTGGTGCGAGGGAAGGTGTGACATCTGGGTTGTGAGTGAAGAGGACAGTGACCTCATGTACAGAACTGCATTCAGACACAACCTTATCTGTTGTCTCCACTGCCTGCTGGAAGCTTTCCTGTGTGTAGGAAGAATGAGTCAACTTCTGGTCTTGGATCCTGAAGTGTGATATTGCAGCAGTGGTGGTGGTTCTCTGCAGAAGACAACTCGTTAGAGAGGAGGCTAACAACACCCCAGCACTGGAGGATGAACTGATAACTTCATCACAGATAGGTACATCCCATCTGAAGAGGGAGCAAAAGACAAAGCCTGGGAGAAACTAGAACTTCCTGTTGCTTTTCCTTTCCTAACTAGAGACCAGAAATAGCCCTGGAGGAATCAGTCCTGATTAAAGGAAGGCTCAGAACATTTTAAACATTTTAAACAGAGGTGTTTGTCCTTCTTCCATAAGTAATGTGAGGACTGCTAATCCTGTTCTGCTGGTCTTTAAGAGCATGGCAGAATAACAAAGCCCACTGAGAGCCTCACTTCCAACAGCAGTGACCCTGGCCTTGCTGAGCAGCGGAACAGGTATGTGCACAGCCCACACCAGCCAGAGCTTCACTGGCTTATTCCCTCTCTCGACCAAGACATCAGCCACTCATCCCAGAGAAATGGTATCATTCCTCACTGTGCTTCTTCAGGCCAGTCTTGGGTCTTGTGTGTCTCCTCTACCCCAATTTAGTGGAGCAACATCAACACTGCAGAATCTTTCTGGCATCACTGGGTATCCTAAAAACAACAGTGAACCTTTCTCGACTACCAGCCAGTTTCTAATCCGGGTGTTACTATTTTTATCCAGTTAGGATTTTTCTGTTCCCTTGATAAATATATAATTCTGCACTCTCTCAAATGTCTGGCAAAGACAGGACAGTGTGCAATCATTGCTGCCCACACTGGCCCAGAAAATGTCTGGCTAATGAAATGACATTTAGTTTACTGAATTGACTCCACGAGCAGTCTCCTCTCAGTAGAATGATACACGTCAGGACTCTGTAAGCATTTCTGCCAAACCTGGACTCTTCTCCTGTTTCAAATCAGCTTCATTAATCATGCAGTGCCAGGGGAGTTTAGCAGAGTCCTACCATGTCTGGCATCTCTGCCACGCACCAAGAGAGCCCCAGTGTGTTATCCACTTGCTACTTCTGATGGAGAGCGTTTGGAAACAAAAGCCAAACACAAACCCCTCTAATAATAGCTTGCAATAAGGACAGAACCCCCTATCCTCTGAAAACAGGGTGCTTCACAGTTTTGTTACCAGCATGTCCAAAATCACTTTTAGCATACATGAACCTTCAGCTGGATATTGTCTAAGTAGGATGAGCCTCACCTGTGCCTGCTCAAACCGCCCTGGTGCCCAAGATTGCAGTAATGAGAGATAGAGAACAGCTGATGCAGGGAGCCTTTCCTGTAAAAGGAGCCTGCTGGCACAAGCAAAGGTGATTTAGGGGGGTGAGGTAGCACTGGTGATGTTAGGGGAATACAAGTGTGCAAGAGTAAAAATGCTTAAAGGTAAGTTTAGAGATTGAGTCTCAGAAATTTTAACTATGAGTTAGGCAGCTACTTAAGACTGATGACCCAACTGCTAGAAAAAAGGGAGGTGGTGTGTTTGGAAAGTATTTCTTATGGCTAATTGCCTCAAAAGGACCAGAAAGCAAGGTAATGCATGGTCTGCTTTTAGAGGAGAGAGAAGCAAAAAAAAAAAAAAAAAAAAAAAAAAGCATACATCTTTTGAAGGCGAGTAAACTTTTAGTATTCTTTCTGGTTTCTTCTTACTAGGATTAGGTAATGTTCCAGGGAGTGTGAAAGGAAGCTTTTAAGCTCTGATATTAGAAACATGAAGCTATCCTGATACTCTTGTGCTTATAAACATTTTACAAGTGTAGAGCATGTGCCTGCTGTCCTTAAGGAAAAGGTACTTTTGTGTCCTTGGTCATATGTTCAAGGCAGGCTTCTGAAAGTCCTTTTATCTTATAATGTGATAGATATCCTAGATGGTATTTCTTTGACCACCACTTGGATTGTCTTAGGATCTGAAAGCCAGTGAACTGGCTGTGGGTAGAATTGCTAGCAGAGATGTCTCTTCTCTGGAGCCTGGGAGAGCTTGGTCCCTCTTTGCTCTCCTTTGTACAGTTCCCTACTGGACCCACAGGTTCCTTCCTATGCTGTTAGTGTGGGTCTGTTGTGGGAGCTTTTGTGACAGGCCAGCAGCAGGTCTGAGCTGGTGATCTTGCGCATGATGAGTTGGAGAAGAGAGCTTGGGAAATGTTAACTGAGCATCTGTAAGCAAAGGCCATCTGCAGAAGGCCAGTGGTCTGAGGAGGCCTGTCCCTGAGCTGCTCTCTTTGGGTGATTTCAGACTAGAGGGTGTCTGTGTACCTACACTGCTGGGAAGGGCTTTTCACTTTGGTAATGTCTTTGCTTCTCTAGTTTCAGAGCAGGGGATGTTGGTCAGCCAGCTTCCTCACTGCCTGGCAGGAGTCCTATCATGCATTAAGTTTACTGTTCTTGGGTATCTGCGGTCAGCCAAAGATTCAGCAGCTCTCTGGCTCTCGTGCTTACAGACCAACAAAAAATCTGGCACATTCTTTCAGTGTGACCATGTCACTGAGGTAGCTGGCAGACTGTCATGTCTGAGGGTTATTTGGATCTGTTTGATCTCCAAACAGTGTCTATAGGGAATTTTCCTAGATTTGAATGGCTATCATATCTCTTTTGATAACTGAACAGCAGATATGCTAACTGAAAGGTTTCTAGTATCTATATTCTCTTCTGTTTCATCACTAAGCAAATAAATCAGTTGCAAACCTTTATTGCTTAATTATCTCTTTTTTTTGTTGTTGTTAAGGGTTTTGCTTACAGTTTAATTTATTTCTCCATCTTCAAAAGATCTTGGGCAAGAATGCAAAATCAAATGGACCTTGGGATGTTTCAAAAACAGTTCCCCAAGCCTGTGGAGATCTAGGGCAAGTCTGGTTATACCTTTAATGTGTGAGGCAATATCATAGAAACTACAGAAAGCTTATTCCATTTGTGTGGAGTTGAAAATATAAAAGGTGAAGGAGGAACAGGAAAGCATGGCTATGTGTGGGGGGTTTTGTTTTTTTTTTTCTTCTCTCTCCCCTCCCTCTCCACTCACTATGTGAGTAGGGATGGGCATACAAACTTTTCAGGTCCCCATCCAGGTCAAGTTTCATGCATCAGATGGGGAGGGTTCGGGGGGAAAATCTTTGATTCCTATGGGAGAGGGAAAGGGGAGATGATCATTTTACCCTGCTGGTAGTGAAACTGTGTGTTCACTTTGTTGCATACAGGCCTAGAGCAGAGACATGTCTCTGGGGTAAGGGAGTGGATGTCCCTCGGGTTTACCTTGATTAGGTGTTGCTTAATTACCTGATACAAGTTTCCCCATGCACTCCTTTCCTTCCCACCTGCACTCTAATTGATTAAACTCCTAAAGTGAGCGGATTTGATCTTGTGGTTCTTCCTGGTTTCTCTCTAGTGTGGCTGGAGATAAAGCCTTGGAAAAATCACCTGATACCTTGTGGCTTTCTATCTGCCACTCTCCCATAGAGATGCCTTCTTCTTGGGTACTTGTTGCTGCTAAGGTACCAGGTACCCTGCTTGATGATGGTTGAGGGAATTAGAAGGAAAGATGTATTGTTCTCTGAAGGAGGAAGTTTTCTCCTTGATATGAGGAGGTTGGATAGCATTTTTAGCACTGGTAGAGAGGGCTGGGAAACATTCCATTTAGCCTTACAGCTGTTGACTTCCCCCAGGTTTTACTGGAAGTTTGAGATAGAAGTGGAAGTGTCAAAGCTAAGCAAAGTTTTCAGTCATGTCTCAGCACTTCTTGCATCACCTATTTCACACTGAGGAAAGAGGTAAGAGGAAATAAAGAGAGCAAGCGTTGAAAACTTTCAGTGAATAAAAATTAATGACTACTATCATTGAAGCACACCTGAGAGCTCATTTATCCCATGTTCTTTGACTGCATCTAATTTAGTTTCTTTTACTTGTCCTTTGAATGGATCCAGTAGTTTTAGGCAAATGTGAGAGCTCAGGAAGCTCCATGGACTGCGTGGAATGGAACATTATTTTGCTGTCCGAGTGAGGCACTGGCCTCCAATGTTAAATACTGTGTTATGTTAATGAAGGCCAGGTAGAAATGTGAAGTCAGCAGCCTGGTCACAGGTGTTTACTGACTACAGCTCACTCTGAGATCCAGTTCTGACTGCCTGAACCAAGAAAGCTCTCTCAGACAGGATCTAATGGATAATGATAATGGTGGGAGGGAAAACAAAACAAAACCCCTTCTACAGATCTTAACAAATGATGATGATGATGACAATGTGTTGGGATCGAAGGAGTTACAAGAGAAAACAGGAAATATGTTCCCCAGAACAAACGGCTCTGCCTGCCTGCTGCTGAGCTAGGGGTGTGTGTGTTCTGCTGTGCTTGTGTGCACTCACAGAGACTAGGGGTGTGTGTGTGTGAAGTTTCAGTGACCAAGGCTAGATCACCTCCAGAAAAACTGGAATTAACTTTGATTATAAGCTTTCTCAAGGGCAGGAGCTGCTTTTATCCTGTGGTCTGGTTGAAGCATTTCAGTACTTACATAGGAGGAATGCTTCACAGAGGATGAGCCTACTGATGGTTAGAGACATAATGCTCCACATGTCATCTGTGAGCCCTTCTTGGGTCTCAAAGCACCTGATGCTGGCTGTGGCTGAACAGAGGATACTTCTTTTTTGGGGGCCAGGCACCTTGCAACGCTTGTTGGTTTACTGCCTTAGAAATGCTGAATATATACAGTTTCTCTGGTCATCAGTGGCAGTCCTGAGGCATCACCTGTAGAAACACTCCGAATATGCTTTAGAAAAAAATGCAGGTTTAATTGACAACATATGTCTATATGAGTGACTCTGTGGCTGAGTTAGATCTGCCAGTTTGGTTTCTAGTGACGCACTGAAACATGCAAAGAGGACAACATGTGGGTGTTGGAGCAGACAGAGGTTAGCTGACTTACATGGGACCTCTTCCCTTTGACCAGATTTTACCCTAATGAAGACACACACTTGATTCCTGACAGATTCTTTCTGAGTGCTGTTTTTGATTGAATTTTTCTACAGCATGTTTCAGGAGAAGGATAAGTTCTCCATATCCAACAATTTTCTCTGGCAAGCAGTAGCAAGGATTTCACTGGGATTTCATTGCTAGCGGCTTGTTCACTCAATGTAGTTGTCCTATGCTAACACTGTCTGTCCTAGCTGGGTCTGCAAGACCATTGGTGCAAACCACCAAGATTTCTAAGTGTCACACCATCTTTAATGCATTTCTCTCAAACAGCTGTAATTTCCCTTTTCCTTGGTATAGGATAAAGCTGGGAGGAGACACAGACCACAACTGTTGTTTCTTCAAGATCTATTATTCACAGCTGATGTAATTAGTAGAAAACTGCTATTAACAACAGATAATTACTCACACAATTCACTTTTAACTTGCCTTGCTTACGCTGACTTTTGTTACCCAGCTGGAGCAGCAGTTGGGAGGCCAGCCCCAACTTGTACACTCAGAAGCAGGAGGTCATCCTGCCAGTGTTTGGGTAAGTGCTTGGAAATTCCTTCCCAGGACTTTATTTCTTCAGATGTATGCATAGTTCAGCAGTCTTCATCTGGGTATAGCAGCCACCGCCCTCAGGTGTGATCCAGGTTATAAAAACTGTTGTTGGTGTTAATGTGTGCTAGCAGCCTTGCACACTGTTAGACTCTGGTGGTCCAGCAGTTCTTGCAAATTTATCAGGGCTGCTAGTCTCCAGAGCATATCAGTCCTTGGGAAATGCTCATATTATCTCTCCTTAGCACATATGTTTCTTCTCTTGCTTATGTTGTTTTTTGGGGAACTATTTCTCCATCCAAACTGGTAGGAATGTACAGAGCTCAAACATATAAAAGTCTCCCAAATGGGGCTTTTGTAACATGAGGAGGTTTTGCTTTACTAGGGTAGAGGCAGTCAAAGTCCATGTGAAATTGAATCAGGACTGTTTGTCCCTGTCAGAGTCTCATGCATCTAGGATGAAGTGAGCAGTGTTATCGCCCCACGCAGAAAAGGCAGAGCACAAAAAGGCAGCATGCCTGGTAGCGCTGAGTTGTTGCTAAGGTATCACCTTGGCAGAGCCTGTAATGCTGGGGCAAGATGTGGGCTCAAATTCTTTGGGAATAAGCTAAATCAATAGGAGGATGGATTGGTCCTTGGGCACATTATCACCATCTCTGTATGTATGGCCTCTCTGCACAGCTTTCCCAAGGGTTTTGTTTTACCAAACTTCCTTACCCTGCTCTTTGCTGTTCCTTGTATTGCTCTACCCTTGGAAATTTCCTTCTCTCCCTGTTTTAAAGTCTATGCTTAGGCTTGCAGCCAAGCCTCTGAGCTATCTTTGTCTCTCCTTCTGACCAAAGCTATTCAGTTACCCCCTTTATGTATATATCAACAGTCAGAACAATTCTGGTTCCTGATTTTTTTAATAGTGTCTATGGACTTTTATCTTGTCTCTGCATTTTTGTCTTCAGGATAATCTTCCTGATGTTGCATGGAACTGTATCTGGAGAAGCAGAGGTTTTTACGGATGACATTGTTGCCTCATATGGAGCAATGACCTTCTCTGAAAGGTTCTTTGGTAAAGCATTGTTACCCCACCCATCCCATCTGCTGATAAGCAACAGATTCCTTGCAGACTCTAAAAGAATTAAGACGGGCAATATAACCACATGTATCCAGCACTAGTAAATTATATATCTGCCATACGTGGGATTGTAGCAGAGAGGGATGGCCCAGACTTTCAAACCAGGAGATAGTTCTCTGGGCACTTAGCCATAAAGGATTCTGCATTGGTTGCTGGTGAATAGGTTCACTTGGGGCTTTTCTAAATGTGGCTAATGAGATGGTCTGATCCTTTAGCAGGTCTCAATTAGTCTGGCTCTTTTGCGAGCAGCATTGGCTTAGTCTGGCAGCTTCTCCAATGGTCTCTATTGGCTTTTCTGAATTTCACTCAGATGATTCTCGGTCTCCTGCTGCTGCAGGAGTAAATATCTTTGCCAGCTGCATGGTGAGAGTTTCTAAAGAAGTCTGGGGTATAGTTGCTGTGTAGTTGGCAAGCCTGAATTTAATGCCAGCCAGCAAGCCTGGAGAGAGGACTATTACCATCTTGGGTTTCCACAGTGGAGGAAGGGGTGAGTGCTCTGAAACTCTTCCTGTCTATTTCCCTCCTAGGAGTTTAATTCTCCCAAGAGGTTCCTGCCCGAGCAGTCAAAGGGGCTGAGAGTAAGGGCTGTGTAACCAAACACTGTAATGGAAAATCTGTGGGCTTCTGAAGAGGCTCCTAATCACTGTTGTGTGAGTTGTTCCCCTTCCTCTGGAGGGTCTCTCAGGGCATCTCACCAGGAAGGCAGGCTGGCATGTTGGCTGAGTTTTTGTGACTAGAGAGCAGTGAGGAGATAACCACCTTGTCAGTTGCCAACCTGATGGCTGTGGGCAGCAGGTACAGAAGCAGATCACAGTCTGCAGTAGATGAGCAGGGAGAGTTTGTGAGGAAAATAAAGAGGGTTTTGCTGCTGCATTTGACATCAGTTGTGTAGCTGCGACCTGTGATGTGGGGTAAAGTCAGTGGTTGTGCAGGTTAACATACATTCAGTCTTTAAGTTGTTGGCATTTGCTGTTGTGTTTGAAAAAGTCAGGAATTCCAGGCACAACTGAAAATTTAAAGCAGATGGTTGATTGTGGTTAGTATGTTAGATATAAATGAATGGGAAAGTGTGAAAAGGCCACATTGACATGGCAGTGAAGAAGAATCACTAACTGTGGACTTAAGTATTAAGTGAAGTGATACCAGTTGTTTCACAAAGCCAAGTTCTTGCTCCATTATTAAAGAATTAATCATTTTGAGAAATCAGACACATGTGCAGCCTGTATTGACAGATCCTGGCTTGCATGGACTTGGCTGGATGCTTGCAATGCTGATCACTTTCTCCTTTTATTTGAAGACATCACTGAGATAAGTAGGGTACAAACCATGGCAATTGTGTCATTTGTTGTCATGCCCCGCTCCCACTGCTGGCTCAAACAGCTCAGGCAGCTCTAGATTATTTCATGGTGCTCTTGGTCTGCTGCCTTGCAGTTGGAATATTTTTGTTTCAGTGTAACGATTTTCCTCGACAGGAAGAGCTGCTCTAAATCTGTCCTCTTGGCCTTGGAGATAATATTCCAAATACAGGAGGTAGGTTAGGGGGCTTTTTTTTCAGTATTTACAAATCTGTGTTTTGCTGGGAGGTGCTTTATCTATGCTAGCTGATCTAGAGTGTCTCTTTCTTTTTTCACTGAGGATGAGAGGGATTAGCTTTAAGCTAACTCACTAAGTGGACACTGCTCTCTTTTACTGCTGTGCTGGGGCCCCTTCATGCCTGTGAATGGATTCTCTTCCCACAGAGCATTTAACAGGATAATGTGCATTAAAGTGAAGCTTGCATGAAAGGGGCAGTGCCAGATCCTAGCCTCATATAAATATTTACCGCTTGGTGTGCCTTGACCAGTCCTGTGCATTTCAGTGTGGCAGTAAACAGCAGGCATATTTGTAAGTGTGTGTGCCCCTTAGGGCTGGTGTTATGAGGCCAAGAAAGCTGTTTGCCCTATCTCCTGGAGACCAGGAAGGGTAAGAGGCACTGGTTCTGATGCCACTCACTGCCCATTTCGGTTAGAAATACCTGCACGTGCTGGCCATATAGAACTGAAGTGTTTCTTTACTGTATGATCAAAGGGCAAATAATGTATTTAGTAGGGGTTGAGTTTTCTTGTGCCATGAGTCCAGTAACTGGACCCCACTAGGTAGCAAAGCAGGGCTGCATGGGAGACAGGAGAGTTTTCTCAACTCAAGTGAATAAAATCTGCTATACCTCCATGTCATATTGAGGCTGAATGAACCTAACACAGCAGGGCAGGGAAGACTCAGCTGAGCTGAACTAACTGACAAAGACGTGCCAAGTAATTAGTGAGTCCTGTGGTATGTCCTGTCTGTGCTCAGGTAGGAGGAGCTGCTAAGGAATGAAATATGTCCAGTTTCCACGACAGAGGCTTTTATTACCAGACTGTGCTGTTCTGTTAGCCCAGGACATCCAGAGGAGAATGCAGGCACAGAATTAACCTGACTCGAGAAGGTCTGGATCTCAACTCCTGATCATTCAAAACATTAAGTACTTAAATGCGCAGCAGTTATGACTGATTTAAGTCTCTTAAGAGAAGAAATGAGTATGCATATCCTGGGAAAGGTGCTTTAGTTTCAGTGCTTATTTCCTTCTTGTTGCACAGAAGTATGGCCCTGGAAAGGATTTCTGAGGAGAGAAAGGAAGAAAAAAAAAAAAAAGTAAAAAGTTACACTATTCACACTATCCTGCTCTCATTTTCCTCAAAGGCTGAGGGGTGGCTGAAGATCCTGCAGGCTTGCCTTGGCCACCTCACAGAAACAGGAATAGTTGAATTCCAAATAGAGAATATAATAGAAACTTTATCCTGTGGTCACTAGGGTTATAACTTTCCCAGGCTTCCCTGCACTAGTGTGAAAGGCAAAATTTCTATGCCAAAGAGCATGAATTTGGGAAGTAGGAAAGCAACATCTGTACCAATTCTGGATGAAAACCTTGGATTAGTCATGTAAGAAGTCAAAAGCAGAGTGGGGAACCAAACGAATGATTCAGTGACTTGTGTCTTCCTCCTGACCAGCTAAATTTCACCGAAAGGACTCCTTGGTAGCAGATAATGTAGTCCCATCAGAAGTGAAATGCCTTCTGAAACCTTGGTGTTGCCATAAATATCATGTGGGATGATAAAAAAGAAAAAGGAGTTCTGGGCATGCTTAAATGTTCTGATTTGGGTATTTTTTTAAATGTGTTTAGCTCTTGCTTGGAGGGACTCTTCAGCTATATTTGTGTGCAAAGATATCAGTTATATATTATGATAGAAAGCAAAAAAAAAAAAAAAAAAGAAGCTGAAGGACAAAACTACCTCAAGAACTAACAGCCAGACAAGATGTCTACAAGATCTCAGCTCTTTGTCTCCAAATGAATCCACAGAGTGTTATTTTCCTTTGGTTCTTCACACTTAGACAATGTTCTGAATGCAAATGAATCCAGTACTGAAATAGGTACTTTTTTCTAAAACAAAAACTCCCATTTTTGATACTCCTCAAATACAGCTCCTCATGCACTGCCTGCACATGACTATGCTTAATTGGAACTGGAGACAGAGAGACAAAGAAAAATCTCATAAACACAGAAAATAAATCCTACGCAGGCGTTAGAACAAAGCTCGTGCATTGTTAGCAGTGGTTCTGAAGAGCTCTGATATTTCCTGAAAACTCCCATGTGTCTGCAATATCTTCTACCACGTCAATCCCAGCATGTTATGTGGTCATTAGTCCAATGAATATATTCATGCATTTATGAGTTTAAGATGGGTTTGTTAGGAGTGGCAAATTGAGCTACGAACTTCATTCCCAAAGATTCAATATTTATTGCATACTCAACCCACAGATAACTTGATAAATTGGCAGCTGGGCTTCTCAGAAGAGAGTGATATGGCAAAAACAGGAGTGTTGCCTTCAACACAGGTGGGATTCTGGAGTTGCAGCCTCTGTATACCCAAACTGTGACTAGAATGAAGATGGGAGGAGAATTTAGAGCAGGGTAATTCCTGGCAGTAATTTGTTAGCCTGCTGTATCCATGTGGGAGTAGTGTGAAGTTTTCCAGAAGAAATATTGCAGCATGTCACACTGATCCATATTTCCCATTATTTTGTCTCTGTTGGTGGCAATCAGGGAGGCTTTCTGAGGATAGAAACCTGTGTGACAAGCCTGGCTGCTGTCTGTGGTCTATTCCCCTCATCCTGTATGCCTTGAACTTAGCTAAAGGCACATCCCTGCCGTTAGTTCCTGCTGACAGTCCTTGTCACTTGTGAATTCCTCTAATCCTTTTGTGATCACGATGGTGCTGTCTGCCTCCATGACTTCCCAGTGAACAAATTCCAGCAGTTCATCATTTCCTGTGTTTAAAAAAAAATAAAAAAAATCTCTTATTTGTTAAAAAAAGCTAAAATTTTCCAGTTTCAAATGTTTCAAGTTTCTACTAACTCTTGGATTATTTTAAACTTCCCCAGATGAGGAAGCTGAGTCATAGACAAGAGCTACTGTTTTCAAGAGATGTCCTGGCTAACACATGTATGAGTCTGAGCCCTTGGAGCCTGTGTTTTCATGGTTGCCATTCGAAAACCACGGGCTCTCTGTGTTTAAACTGCAGGAGTGCAATTCATTGCATCAAACTCACCCTCTAAATGACAGGCACCTAGCCACTCATGTAGGTACCTGACTTAAAGATGATCCATCCAGAGGATGAATCACCCATTTCTAAAACAGGTATCTAAGAGTCCTGGTGAGTCACTTCAGAAACTGCCTCCCTGTCTCTCTTGACTACAGATGATGCCTATTAAACAGGAGTAGGTTTTACAGCTAGGTTTAAAATTGATGAACTTAGCTGAAACCTGTTGCCACCATCTTTGCTCTGTAAGAAGAGATACCTAAACTTTAAGTAATCTTAAAAGAATTTTGGCTGAAGGGGAATGCTGGAAGGGTGGATGCAATGTGTCCTGACTCTCAGTCACCTGCCCCAGGTGTGAGGACCTCTCTTTAACCTCATTCACACCTATGGCGTTTCAGGACTTTTAAAACAATTAGTTTGGTTGTTGAGTGATGTGATTTCTAGTGGTCACCCACAAACAATGTATTTAAGTATAGTTCTTTGGGGATTCAAGGTGAGGCTAATTCAGTATTTTGGCTGATAAAACTGCAATTAAACTCATTATATCTACTTCACTGATGTTTAATTAAGAAACTCAGACAAGGAAGAAGCCCAGTGTTATGAGTACGTAAACCTTTCCCCTTTTTTTGCATGTTAAAAATCACATGGCAGGGGTCACCAGAATCACCTGATTAGTTTATAAACAGTGGATTTAATATATCTTTCTAAGTGTTGCCGAATGTGAAAATTCTATCCAGCTGAAGTGACAAATGTTACAATGATTTGGTCAGAATGGAAATTTCACTTAGCTTGTAAAATGCCTGAAAGTCACAGGCATTTTGGGAAGGGCTAGGCATTTTTCTTGTGGAGTGTGAAAGACCAGGGTTTTGTAAAAAGCTATATTAGGAGAACCAAAAAAATGTAGAACAAGCAGATGTGTTTGTTATAAGGCCAAATTGGCATATAACAGCTGTCATCACCATGGTCTCCATAATGAAATATTGTTTGTTCTGCAAAGTACTATTTTTTCCATACAGTTTAGAAAGAAATAAAAGATACGTTTTTACAAGCTGCTGCTTTTTAGTTACAAGTCCCACGTGAGGGAGGATTTCATTGTTTTTACATAATGCCAATTTACAATATGCAGTCACTAAATAACTGGTTTCATAACACAACTAGTGTGTATAAAAATCATGGGATTTTTTTAAGACTGTCTTGCAAGCCTAAGATATCCTATTTTATGGTTGATATGTGTGTATGTATGTGTTTATATATATTACACTGTGTGCCCATGTGCATACTGGGTTACGTTTGTCGAATTTCTGGACTTTTTTGCTTTCTTATTAAAGCTAAAACTGGAGATCCTTTTCCAATGACAGCTGAGATGCTCGTAATTCCCATGACTCAGTAACTGATGGTTTAAGAGAAAGCCCGAGGAGGGTGGCAGTGATTGCGTGGGGCGGAAGGCGCACACACCCAGGAGGGTGGATGCAGGGGATGGCCACCTCCACAGGGGAGCACGGTTGTCCCTTTCCTGGTATCCTGTTCTC
>JAUBNY010000193.1:949482-972683 GCA_032275445.1 Crypturellus soui
GGTTTATCTGCGACCAGCGCAAGAGCCAGAGCCCTTTGCCTGGCCCAGGGCAGGCGCGGCGCGTCACCCACGTAGGCTGCGCCCTCAGCGCCAGGCGGGTGAACACCGTCACCAGAAACAGCCCAAACTTTCCCTGCCACCAGCCCCAGTGTTGCCCCCCACAGCAGTGCACGCTTCCGCTGGCGAAGCGCCGCCGGCCACCCAGCATGCCCACAGCGGTGGGAGAGCCGAGCGCGGGCCGGGCCAGCTCTGCGGGGGAATTCAGCATGAGGCACACACGGGGCCGCCCATGCTTCGCATTGTGAGGTGTTCGGTGCTGTGTCTGGTCGCCACCAACAAGGACACCCGCGAGCCTTCTGAGCGGAGCCATACGGCGCCATCCTTCTCCCAAAGCGCCATGGGGCCTTTGAAGAGCGGCCGGGGAAGTGGGGAAGCATCAATTAAAATGATACTCGGCCAGGGGACTTCCCCCTTTCCTTCTCATTTCCCTGCAGCTGGGCGAGGGCGGGGAGCTGGGGCACTGCCTCTTCCCCCCGCCCTGAGGTTAACGAACTCCTGTGGCGCAGCCTGGCTGTGCCTGCCGCGGGGACGGGCTGCCGGTATTACGTGTTATGCTGCATGTAGATCTGCCAGCCGCAAAATCTTGGCAAGAGGCCCTGGGTGGAATTGAACTGCAGTAACCCCACGTAAAGAGGACGGCTCACTCTCGCTTGCAGGGGTGTGACGGCCGGCGTGCGCTGGAGTGCGAACGCCATTATAATCCGCTCATTCACCACGCTCAAGGAGGCAGCAGTTCCGCCCTGCTTTCCAATCTACTGTCTCTCCCGGAGGGGAGGCGGGTTTGGGACGGTAACTCCAGCTTTGGGGTTGGTAACTGGGAGCTCTCCCAGGGGAGCTCTCCAAGGAGGAGTCTTGGGCTTTACCGAGCCTGGCCCACCACATCATCAGTCTGAAGAGTTTTAAAGTAATGTTTTTATTATGAACAAATAAAATTTCAGATCAGCACAACCAGACATCTGTTTCCATTATTAGTAGAAATTACTTCAAAAAGGTTTTTTGTTGGTTTTTTTTTTTTTTCATTTCCAGTACACAAAACAGAGATACTACTATGCAGAAATCCCTAAGCTGTGAAAATTGTATCCTACTCACATTTCACTAGCGACAGAGCTTAGACAATGTGCAGATTCAACTTTCCAGTCCTTCCCTAAACACCCAACACTTGGACATCTGCTTTTCACAACACCATCGAGGCTGGGAACAGTCTTGGCACGCACACCAGTGAGGGCTCCAGGCAACACCAGTGCGTGTCCGCTATACCTCCTTCCTGCTGCCCTCCACACGGATCCGCACGGGGCCTCCCCATGGCCCCGGAGGCAGGGAGCAACCCCGTTCTGCAGATCAGAACTGAGGCACAGAGCATTTTTAAGTGACTTTGCCTGATAGCAAGCAGTGAGCAAGTAGCTAGGCTGGAAACAGAGCCCAGGAGAATCACCTGGGGCCCACTGCCATGTTTCCTGCTTCTACCTCTCGCAGACTGACTTAAGCTGAACATACAGAGGACACGTCCAGGATACAAACATGCCACCAAAAAAAAAATATATATATATAAGTGTGTATATATATATATATATTAGCAAACAAAGTTCTACTTAAAGTGTTGCATCTGTTTCTTAATCTAACAGAAATTCTAACTCAAGTACATTCAAAATCACCTGCACCCAGAGTTCAATGTAGGCAATTAAAATTAAGAAACCCCTCAAATGTTCATAATTCTGCAAAAAAGAAAGAAGTATGGCAAATAGCTGTTAATACTCCTATGTATATTAAAGAAAAAATTAAGGCACCCAGAGATATTTGCCCATCGAAAGTGACTGGGCAAACACCAGGACTGTCTGGTTACTGCTCCTCAGCTTCCACCCTAATTCCAGATCTCTTGATCTCAAGGCAAGTTTCATTTGTCTTGAAATTTGAAGGGAACCCTTGATGTCAAATCCTGCTTCTCTGCTGAGAGAATGTGAAAAGTTGCAGCATGTCATGGCACACTTCTCTGTCACAAGGTATGTCACACTACAGGTTAAGGGCATTAGGAGCAGGGAAATACTTCTCTTTACCTTCTCCCCTCCCACCTGCCTTTCAGTTTCCTGGATGGAGCAAATTCATCCTCTCTGGAGACTTCCATGATTGCACAGGGGTTTAGACTAAGATAAAGTCAGTCCACATTTCAGAGCTAGTAGCACTTCTTTTTTTGTGTGATTTTTTTTGGGAGGAATATATGAATGCAAAGGTAGCCACATCCTCCTTTGTATCACATGGCTCTAAGATTACCATGAGCCTCATGGCACTGCCCAAGGGTGCTGCTTCCTGCTGCTGCCTGTGTTTGGGACACCAGGCGCTGAAAGGCCCCCTCTCTGTTGTGTCTCTCTGCCAGCAACCACATCAATCCCGGAGGCATCACCACTGGGCAGAGTCCCCTGATGAGCTGTAACAAGCCCATGGAAGTGGCAGAGAGGGCCAAGGAGAGGAAGAGGACTTCTTTTCTGAACAAGTGTATTCTCCTCCTCAGGGAGAGTATCACAGAGCTGCCCTGGATCCTGGAGCATTTTGCAGTGGCAGGAGAAAGCAGATCTGTGGAGACTTGTTCCAAAGACTTGCCTGTGGCATGGCACAGCGAAGGTGAGGAAGTCAGAATCCACTCTGCCTCTGCCTTCCCTGACCTTCCCAGATAAAGAAGATGCTACAAGCCCCGCTACAACACCAAATCTTTCTAGCCACCTTGGCCTTATTTTGTGCTTTCCTCCAGCTCCGTTTGACGCATTTAAACAACAAAAAATATACTAATGCTAATAACAATAAAAACTAAAATGATGGTGAAAAAAAGATGTGTTCAGCCTGGTGAGGGGCTGGAGACCACTACACCTAGAACCTAAGCCGTGGTTTATACTCAGACTGTGGTCTCTGCAGCTTGCAGGAAACAACGCCCACAAGGATTTTTTTTTTAATCCAACACACCCTTCAACTGCATCCTCACATGTCTTGGGGCCTTGGATGAGGTAACTGACCTTTACACAAACTCAGCTGCCCTTGCTGTGTGCCGTCATGGAGTGAGCGGCATGCTTGCCAGACTAGGAAGCAATGCGGTGGTCACTTCTTGCCGAGAGGCTCTCCACCATGCTGCAAGCTATGAGGGGGACAGCACTCGCTGCTGCTGCGCCAGCTCTTGTGGGGATGGCCTCAAGCACCAACCTACAAAATCATGTTGAGGGACTGGCCAGGAGCTACCCTCTCTCTCGCTGTCCCCATTCCCAGGCTCTCTACAAAACCTTTCAAAGGAGCAGAAAAAAACAATTGCAAACCACCTTGGTAGACCACAGGCAGGAAAACAACTGATTTCCAACTCCTCTCGTGGTCTGGCCCCAACTCATTACAGAGGTGGCACGTGCTGGGACCAGCATCTTGCCCAAGAGGCCTCAGTTTCCTCAGACTCTTGGTTCCACCTGGCTCCATGTTGGTTTTTGGCAGGTAATTGTTAATCAAGAGAGTGGAGCCCATGTAGACAGAGAGACCAGTTCCCTCACGTCTCTGATATACCCTCACCTCCTTGTTGGGTTTCTAGGCTGTTCTGCTACCTGGACCACTCAGATGTGGCACCAGCTCTGTGCTCAGTACCAGAGGGTCCATAGGACACAACTGGACACAAGGACATCTGCTTGCTGCCCATCAGGAACCCTGCTTTTTCAGCACATCAAGCAGCTTAACACAATGGTGGAGCTTTGGTTTAAAGCCTTCTCCCTCTCTCTGTTTTGGCAAAGTCCCATTTGCTGGCAAATCTTGATGGCATCTGAACAAAACTACCCCCGTCCAGTCCAGTGGCACTGGGCACCACAGCCCTCCATCTCCCAGTATGGCCCTTCTCTCTGCAGCTTTCCAAAGGGGCATGTGGAGTCCAGTGCCTGGTACTGCATCCAGTCTCTGCAGGCAGCCATAGCCCCAAGGCACAGCAGGCTGGTGATGGGTAGGAAGTTGTGACACTAAGGAGGTAATAAGGCCGCTGAGGCTCCCAGCTGTCAGCTGACATTGTACCCTATGACTGACTGATGGACCTGCTTGGAGCTCTTCAGAGACTTTTGGGGCTCTCATCTCCCCAGCTTCTCGAGCTTGACCTCCACCTATGTGGGCCAGAGAAGCCCAGTGCTGTGAGGGGCAAAGGGGAGAGACAACTTCATGCTCTCTCTTTCCGAGGTCAAGGGGAGGGGACGGGGATGCTTTTTCCCAGAGAAAGCAGTTTAGTGATGCCAAGTGTCAGCAGCCCTTGAGAAAGGAGGAGGGACAGAGGAAGGAGAGGGGAGAGTTTCTGGGGCGGTTCATGTGGGAAAGAGAATCACTGACTTTGGCTCAACTCTTCAGCTGGCTGGTACAGACTTCCCTTAACTCCATATTATTTAGCCGGCTGCAGTGGGGATACCCTAGGTTACTTTCTACTAGCTCCTCTGCCAGGAAGGGACAGGGATCAAAGTAAAGAGAAAGAGGGGATAGAGGGGCTAGAAGGAAAAAGAAGAAAAACAAAAGGAAAAAGAGAGGAGGGATTGCATTATAAAGGCAGAGTTCTAGTTTTTAAATACATCACGTAAAATACAGTGTGGGAGGGGTTAAAACTCATTATTGTTATCTTAAGCAAACTGGTAGCAATATTCAGTAGTTAGTAAACAGAACATTAAATCTCTGTCCAGCGTGTTCGGAGGGATCAGGGAGGGAGAAAGGGAGGAAAAAGGAGGAAGGAGAGGTGTGGATATGTGTGTAAGGGGAGCAGGAACTCAGCCACTCTTCTGACGCCCTTCTCCAGTCCGCATTTTTCGAGCCAGGATGGCTTCCTTGGAAACTCTCTTGCGATCGCTGGCCAGCCCCAGGAAGCACATGAGGTCGATAAAGGCTGTGGTTAAGTTGAAGCGCCAGCCAAACTCACTAGCGGAGTAATCATAGGGGAAGGTGTGGTGGTAGTTGTGGAAACCTTCTCCTGCAAAACAAAATCAGGGAGAAAATGTTGCACAATTCTTGGTTAGGCCCTCTTGCACTGGACTCAAAGCACCATGTTCCTGAAAGAGACCATCAGTATGAGTACCAGCTAGACCTGCAGTGAGTCTGTGATAAGCCAGGAGAGGCTACTCCATACTCCTGTAACACAGATAGTCCTAATGCCAAAGTCTGAAGGGCCTCTCCAGAAGGGAGCAATGCAGATGGAGTTCCATTAAGCGACCTACCCTACTCTGGAGGGGGTTAAGGCTGACCGTGGTGTTCACCCCTTCAATGACATTCTCTGGACAATTGCCCCTATTCAGTGAATCCCTGAAGCTCGGATTCCTCCCTACTAAAATTCCAGAAGCACATCCTTCAGTGGTGGGAATCAATGGAGTCCCAGTGATGTACAGAGTGCTGCAGTGATGCAAACCAGCTAACAGCCTGGCTGGGGAGAATAGGACAAGGCAAATGCTAATCTTGGGATGGCCAGGCTAACCTTGGAGATAATGCCATAGCATTTCCAGGGAAACCCAAGAGATCTGGCTTGTCCCACACTCAAGCATCCCAAAATGATCAGCTGCTCCCGAGAACGTGTTCAAAGGTGCACTTGCTGCTGTTCAAGTTGATAAATCTAAGGCAGATAAGCAGGGACTGCAGCACAAGATAGTCAGTCTGGTAAATGGGTCAGAGAGACCTTGCATCAGGGTAAATAAAATATTGCTTTTGAGATAAGAAGGTGCTAAGTGTAGCAGAGCATTTCCCAGCGTGGAGGGAGACTGGTGCAAGTTGATAACCTCACTGCCCTTATGTACTCAAAAGCCGTCCTGGGAAACATCTCCAGAATGCAAAGGCTGCTGGCCTGGAAAGGAGAGGTGTAGGGGGAATTAAGGACATCTGGATTCATAGGGCTAATCCATCTTAAAGGAACACCTGAGGTATTAACTCATGTCTTCCGAGGCTGGGTTTTTGGGTAGTACAGATTGGCTGAGTGTGATCTGCCCTTGACAGATGAATGGTGTCCAAGCCACACTAAGAGGACGGCCTCTCTTATTTCTACATAAATATACAGTCCAGCCACAAGCCTCCTCGGGAAACATGGTCACCCTCTGCTCTTTCTTCTCCACCCAGCAGGTCAACCCAATGGAGCAGCTTTCTCTGCTCCACTCCAAAAGTATTTGAAGCCCTCCAAGGGTAGGGTCAATCCTCAACTCTGAAGTCTGCAAGCAGGGAAAGACACAGACACTGAACTTACCTAGGGCTCCCAGGCTAACCAGGGTGTTCTCTCGTGGGTTGATGGTCTTATCATATGGTCGGTTGCCAAACATGTGAGCAGCACTGTTCACTAACCAGGCGGCATTGAGCCCTATGACATAGCGCAGGATGGATGGAATGAAGAAGCTGATGATGATAGATTCCTCCCAGAAGTACCAGGGCACTACAGCAGGCATCGTGAAACACAGCAGCACCACTGAAGGCTTGTAATACCTGGAAAGAAGGGGACCAAAAGTAAACAGCTTAGTGGCAGAGGCATGGCAGGAAGAGCTGATTCAGTCCCGTCTTTGGAGGATTCATGCTCACCTGAGTAATACAGAGAAATCAAGTACAGAAATACTTCATCCCTCACTCCCTGCATCTTTTGCTCTGGATGCATATAAATGCTTCTTGGAGACTCACAAGTCTTATCACTGGGCGAGGACTCCCAATTGCCCTGCCTCAGTCTTGCATATGCACAATCCAATATCCCTTTCAGCATGAGTCTGTACACCAGCTGCTGCTGTTGACCTAACTGCCATCTGCTTCTCTGCTCTGTGGGGGGTCCCATAAAGGTATCCACACACTGTAAAGTCTCATAGAAGATCTCCTCCATAGCTCCTCCTCCATAGCTTTGACCTGAGGTTGCAAATCCTTATGGACTTGGCCCTGGGTATCATACACCCTTCCAACAGCAATTACAAGCAAAGGACACTTTGCCATCAAGCTCCAGACACGTGGAGCTTCTCATACTGGAAAGATGGGAATGCAGAGAGCCAAACCACGCTGAGGAGCTGCCAGAAACAAATCAGAGTACAAAACAGAGGAGAGCTATAAACTTCTACAGCTTCATCTGGGAATGAGCTAGCAACCTCCAGAATGAGGACAGTTACCACGTAAGTTCAGCTTCCCATCCCCAAATCCTGGTAACAAGTCTGTAGATGCATGTAGGAAGGTGCGTTACTTGATCACAAACCCTGTGTGTAGGCACAGCGTAAGTGACAAGCCATCATGGCTCAGGTTCTTGCAATCAAAATCCCAGTTCTGTCCCTAAGCACAGCAGTTTATCCTGGCCAGCAGCTCTCACAGCTTAGACACACCCCACACAAGAGGCATCAATAAATCAAGGCTCCTTCTCAATGGCTGCCTCTCTTCTGCCCCCATTTTCAGCCTCTGGTGAAATATGGTGACATTGCTTCCAGGTGACTGATGAGAGAGCAGAGAAGGCTATTGTCAATAATATCTCCAAGAAGGAGATGCCATGGAGGTGCCGTGGGGCACCCCACAGGCTGGCTCATAACCTGTCAAAGTGACAGGCTGGGCAAGTGCAGGCAGTTATGTAGAGATTTGACAGCAGGAGACCACAGACAAGATGGTACAGAGTAGCTGGGTGAAAAAGGCACATGGGTTTTATGTGGTAGCTCTAGTTCCTAAACATTTTCTACAGAAGTGAGTTCATCCCACAGCAAAGCCTCAGATGGGCTGCAGGTGCAACATTTCTCATGAGATGCCCTCAGTCCCCTTCATGCCCAGCTGTCTTCCCTTAGAGGTGTGTGGGGTTCCCAGCCCACCTCCAGGGTCCCCACTCCATTGCACACCAGCTCAGCCCAGGGCACCCCTCACCACTCACTTCCGTTGGAACATGACCACTTTGTCAGCTCTGACATCGCTCAGGTCAATTTTCTGGCCCTTCTCTATGACATCGGGGTGCTTGCGCACCAGCAGCCAGCCGATGTGGGAGAAGAAGAAGCCCCGCTTGGCATTGTGAGGGTCGGCGTCTGTCTCAGAGAACTTGTGGTGAACACGGTGGTCTCGGACCCACTCGTAGATGTCATTCTGCAAGGCAGCAGGAACAGAGAGTCAGGGCTAGGGTGAAATGCTCTCTTTGAATGAACAAAAAAGCCTAACACATTTAAAGCACCTAAATCCCATGACCTTAACCCATATTAGCCTTTTTAACTCTCTTCAGGATTTTTGGTTATTTTGTGTCTTTTTAAACAAAGAGGTTGGACCTTCTTTGTTCAACCATTTTATTTCTTCAAAATCTGCGTTTTTTTTTCTGGGCATTCTTCTCTTTTTTTTTTTTTAATTAAGCTTTTATCTACACATTCTCTATAGTATCACTGGTCAGTCTGTTCCCCCATCCCTGCAGACCTAACTGGCCAGACAGTGTCTTCTCCCTCACATAGTTGGCTCTGGTTGGTCACTTGTCCCCTGTCTCTGTGCCAGCCGAGATTGGCCAATTCAGCCCCTTGCCTCTGCTTTGACATTTCCATGGGTCAATGTGCCCTCACTTTCCCTAGTATTGCTCAATCAAATGGAACTGTTTAGCTGAGGATGATTTTTTTTTAAGAAAACAAATGCTCTAAAAAATGGCTTTCTCTTTTGAAATAGAATAAACACACTATTTCAATGGCAATTATCAAAAAATAACACATCCTTCCACCCCCTGAACAGTTCAGTTCAAGCTACAAAATCTATAGTTTGAAAAATACTGGTTTTCATCATTTGTATTAAGAAAAGATTGTTTTGGTTAGTTTTAAGAATCACATCTAAATTAATCCCCTATGCTCATACCTTTATACCAAGACTTCAATCTGCTAAAAGCCATGTATTATACTGACCTAGAAAGCAGCAAACTGAGATCCACACATTTTCCTATTATTTGCATTCTACAAGAGGCTCCTTAACCTCATAAATACATGGCGCTTTTCCTCGAAGCACTTATAAGGCAGGGAAGCAGCACAATTATCTCTATCTTATGCCTTTCAGGATTAAGTGACTTGTCCATATCCACACAGGAAACCCGTGGCAGAGTCAGAACTCCTCCTGGCTTGTTCTCAAGTGCCATAACCACTAGACACTCATCCTTCAACTGGGAAAAAATGATTGCCATGTAATAATACAGTGATAAATGTGGACCAGGAGTTATAACTTGCTTCTATCCAAATACTTGGAATTGTTGCCTTCCTTTCTTCCAGCCCACTCTGAACACATACAAGAATCACAGGCCCCCACTGCTATTAACTACAACTTGGTCATTCAGCATCCCCCAGAAGAGTGGCTCAGCAGCTTTCCCCATCCATTAAGCAGAGAAGCACAGTCAGTACACATGCTGGAAACATTTCATCTGTGATGCTAAGTCTTTTTCACATCCCAGACCCTGTATAGCATGAAGTAACTTGAGAAATCCCAGCCTGATATTGGACTGCTTGGGTTTGCCCATCTAGGGATGCATTCTTTCTCTCTTCGAATCCTTTCACTGGAATAAGAAAGCACAGATTTGGAAAGAGACCACGTATTGGCTGGATAATGGTATGGTAGCTGGAGAATGATAGCACCTTAGCCATCACAGCCTGTACATAAACACTCATAAATCAGAGGTTTCAAAGTTGGAAAGTTAGAATCTTGACCCAAACATTAACACATTGAATTTCTACAGATCTTAGTTTAGGGCCACCTCTAACTGACCTTGTCTGAAAATCATGGCTTTATCAGACTAGCCTGCAGGCCTGAGGAGAACACCTTAGTCAGGAGTTTCCAACTATAGGGTACAACCAGAAGAGCTTCTGCTGTGCTGCAGCTCCAAGGTCCTGCAGGCAGAGGAACTGCCATATGGCAGAACTGCTGAACTCTCTGAAAGCACCAGTCACTGGTCACTGCTTCAGCAGCCAGCAGGCATTCTCTGCAGAACCTAGATAAGATAATTTATGGTATTCTTTGGCTTTAAAAGTTACCAGATGGATTTTAGAGTGACTGCTACTGATGGCAATGAGGTAAATTCAGAATAAACCTTTTGATCTCATTAAAAGTAACTACAAAAAAAAATCCATGGGATATGGTACTGAATTTTCAGTAAAACTTTGGATTAGTTGCTATTGAAGCTGAAATATCTGTCCATCTCACATCTTTGTCTATCCTTATCCCCTACAGCAATAGCTCAGCAAATTCCCCCTCTGCCCTACAACCCTGCAAACGACAGTCTTTGTGTAGCACGGGCCAATACACACCAACCCGTCCTCTTTCCTTGCTAAGCACTCAATCAGTAGCTGGAGTTAGCAGCATGGTTTTTCCTATTTCTTATGAAACACTCTGGTTTGGTACTAACAGGGAATAGGAACATGACTGATGTTTCAGAAAATTTTTCAATAATGGAAAAAAGCATCTGCACCCTCTTCTGATTTTGTGACAATGAAATGACATCCTTTAGGGCTGCACAGTAGAGAGAGACAGATGATGTCTCTGAAATACCTGGTCCTCTTGGACTTTTCTCTCCCAACTCAGCTGAAAAATCAGTTAAGGGTACAGCACTGACCCCTTTTTGTGCACCTTCTTCTAGCAGAAAGTGCTTCACCCTGCCACACTCCTGTGAACTTCCTAGGACATTAGCAAGACTGTACAAAGCCTTTTGGAGCACAGCTGGAGGACAGAGTGCTTCGAGCTCTCTCTCACCAGCAGACATTAGAGATTTCCGTGTTTTTTTCTGTACCAATCCAATTTGAGTTTTCACTGTAGCTTCTACTAAAGAGCCACCTCTGCTACTTTCCACAGTCTCTAAGGGCTTCCTGGTTTGCTTGCTTCATAAACTGTGAAGTGCTCTCATGAGTGGTTAGGCAATATCCTAAGGTGCTTATCAGCTGCCTGCAGTCACTCAGCCTATTCTGAATGGGTCCAACCCTTCTCTCCTTGAAAGGGCATTGCCCTGGGATGACTCTGGAAGTGGTAGCAGAAGCTAGCAACATGTTATTAGGTATCATTATTCTTACTAGCCACAGAACTATGTCCTAAATGCATAATCCCAACAAGTGCTTGGGCCTTCCACAGCAGCAATTTCTACAATTTGCTCTCAAAATGTGCAGATGCTCCCCCGCCCCATTATTGCCAGTACAGAGAGGGAAAGGTGAGGCAACTCGAACAACAGGAGGGCACTTGACACTTCTACATGTCCTTCAAAGGGCCTGAGAACAAGCATGGGGAGACCGCACCCCAAAGGAAAGGTACATTCCTGCTTTGGAGAGCTTTCCTACCCCTGGGCTTGGCCAGCAGTCTTCCCCCACCTCGTTAGGAAGCTTTGTCCAAGGGTCACCCTCGCAAGGGACGAGGTGAGGACACTGAGGCAGACTCCAGCACTGGAGTGTTAGCAGGATAGGGTAGGCTGTTGCTTAACAAGAGGTAGCAGGCAAGAGGAACCTATCTTCAGCTTGTGCCTAGTATTTGAGACATGGATTCAGGACAGTGCTTTCTCCTGAGGACTGACAGCATGAGGAAGATGCTTACCTGGAAGGCCACAGAATTTGCAATGGTCAAGAAGATCCGCAAGGGCAGTGTGGCTTTGTAGGTGCGATGGCTCCAGAGGCGGTGAGCTCCAGCTGTTATTCCCAGAGCATTCACCACAAAACACAGGACAGCTGAAGAGGAAAAGAAAGTGTTGAGACAGGTAGAGCAAAGCAGCCTGTTTCAAAGTTTCAGACAAGTTCAACACAAAGTCAGGTCTTCCCCTAAAGCTCTGCAGGCAAGACAGGAACCTGTAGGGAGCCTAGACTGGGGTGTAAAATCAACAGTGAGTGCCCTTACTCCCGGGCTATACGAAGCAAATCATTTCAGCTTCTCAGGTGTGACCAAAGGAAGAAATTCTCCCTTACCAGATTCATCACGGGTCACTTCAGCATACTGGTATCTAATATGGTGGAAGATGATTAAAATTGTATAGAGCTACTGCTTCTACACTGCTCTATGCAAATAGCCCCACCAAGGCACAGCTTTCCCACCATTCCTCCAAGCCCCATTGATCAAGGTCTGGCTGGCGCTCAGAAGAGAACTGTATCTCTTTTGCCAGAAAGGAAGGGCAGGATGCTTGGCAGAAAGACAGAGGTATTCAACAGTTTCTCTCCCCTGCAAACTCAAACACTGAGAAGGAAAGCACACACATGACAATTCATCACCCTCCAGGCCCTTGGGATAAGGGAAACATTCCCAGTTTCCCCACGGGATACTTTCTTTGGTATAAATCTGTGGATTTCAGCCTATTAGATCAATCATGCAAACAGTTCCTTATTCATATACACAGGCCTACGGATAGGAGTCTCCAGTATGCTTGACAACACCACTTAATCCTGCCAAAAGGCTCTAATCAACTTTATCTTGCACCCATAAGAAGGGATATTCATTAAAAAAGGAAATTTGAGACATGTTCAGGGCACTGTCACATTGTTGTTTTATTCAGAATAACCCAGGCTTTATTTCCTATCATCTCCTGCTCCCTCTTCTTTCACTGTATCACCTCCTTTTTGTTTTTCTGCATTCCAAGCCTAATCTCGTATCGGCTAAAAGCCAGTCTCAGTGGATTTAACATTCTCTTCTGGCATTTTAAACTTGGATAAACCCGCCTCGCTCCCATCCCCCGGTATGACAGCCACCTTCCCTGTCTGCTGAGCTGACCACGACTTCCTGTCTCCTTCTTCTCCCTTGGCTTCCCCATCTGAGGCGGAATCCAGAGCAAGCCTCTGGCCAGCACATCCCTTCCTCATGTCACCCAAAGCCTCTCCAGTCTCTCAAAGGAGCCAAGAGGTCTCTGGCCATAAGTGATTTACAGGACACAAGAAAGGATCAAAATAAAAGTAAATGCAGCAAGATCTGACTTCTGTTGTAAAACTCACAAAGCTGAGCAAACCTGGAAGGGAGGAGGGGAGGGATGTTGGAGCAGGGTGTTTGGTTCCTGTCTACTTTTGGCGTACTGACAGGGAAATATTTATTCCGGATACCTTGCAGATTTTTCCAAGCCCAGTGATGCTGACTTGAAGTTAGCTCATGACAAGTTGACTGTTGGTTTTAGATTTTAAGACTTATTTTAAATCATTCTCTATCCACACAGATTCATGGAGAAGAAAAAACAAAACAAAACAAAACAAAAAAAACAAACAATCAAACAAAAAAACCCCTCAGAAAGCACCTAGCATTTTACTCTGCTTTGCAGAACCTCTCTGGCCTCAGACACTGCAATAACAAATCAACCTTCTTCCAGACATTTCCAGTGCTTCCTATTAGTGGTAGGAGCATGACATACCCCTTATGTCCCCTGGACATAAGATACTATACTCAGAAAGCCATGGGTCATAAAAGCTCTGAGCAGCTTTCTACCAACTGTGCACACTTCTTTTGGTAGGATAAATTTCTAAGAATGACAGCAACTTATGGCAGGGTGGAAGGATGTGAGTTTAAACCCCAGCCTATCTGGACACTGTACAACAGGAAGTCCACAGAAAACACTGGCAGATCACAATGGACTTTGAATCAAGGATGTAGGGGGCAGCTTGCTGGAAAAAGACCTAGGGGCCAGTAGGTGTGTGTAGGGAACAGCTAATTAAAATATGTAATTGTTAATTATCTTTAATAGCACTGGAAAGTAAATGTCAGGGCAGGTGAGTACAGTGTGTTCATGCTTCTCTCCCTGACTGGGTTATTTTTTGAAGATATAGCAGCAAGTACAAGGAATCACAACATAAAATACATACAGCTGGGACACCAGTTGACCCAGAAACCTGAAACCTAGTCCTTGCTATGAGAGAAAACCCTTAATAGAAATTTGGAAGAGTAACCATTGCTTTTGGGTGCCTTGGCATAAAACAGTCATGGCCATCATGCAAAGCCACTGTGGCCGCAACTTTAATTTCATGCTGCCTTTCCTATTGCTTGTATGGTACAGCTGGTTTTTATCTAAGGAGAAGACACATTGTATGGCTCCTGTATGAGCTGAGTTTCAGTCTGAGCACAGATGCTTCCCAGTCCTGAAGAAACCAAGACCTTTGCAGGTACTGGCTCCTTCAGCTGTACCTAAGAGTTGTTGTGACAGTGCAAATTACAGCAGGACAGCAGGAACAGGATATTAACAGTACAGTTGAAAAGCATGGTGGAAAACAGAAAACTCAAGCAACTTAATGACTCAGAGGACTCACCCCCACAAAAGGCACAATGATGGTCATAGCTTAGGCAGAGAAGGAGCATTGCACAAGGATGAAATAAGAAAAGCTCCTTCAAGATCATGCACTCAGAATGAGATTGAAAAGAGGATGGAGAAGGTGAAAAAAAGTAGTGCTGATAAACATAGCTGCCTTGTGAATCTGCCTCAAACTGGAGGACTAAGGCACTCTATCAGTCCCACCAGTTGAGATTTCAAAGCCACATTCCACACCATGGCATGACCTTGGCTGTGAAGTATCCAAGGAGCTCTAGATAAAAGATTGTCAACTCACAGGTGATGTTGACAGTAACCCACTCAACTGGAATACAAAGAATTATGACTACTGGTAGTAATAGTGCTTCAGAAATGAAGCCCAAAACAGCTCAGATTCAGTCATGACTACATGATTCACCGCCCTTTACATCTTTGGGACATGTATTCAGGCTTCCAGTTATGAAAGGAAGCCAGGACTGTTTGTCACCTGCAGCCAGCACTGAGAATGGTTGTACGGAAAGGTATCTCAGCTCCGGAAGGTGCCAACAGACTGCTCAGCAGGAAGGAAAACTACAGCTCTAGTCTGTTCTGTCCTTGACATTCAGGCCCTACTAGCTGGGTGGGTTCTAAGAATAGCAAGACAATTGCTATTTTGAAGAGAAAGATAGCAAGGGTAAGGAAATGTATGCAGGCTGCATTAGAAGGGAACAGTGTTTAGAGGGAGCAATTAGAGCTAGTGCTGCTAAATCCTAATTTCCCTGTCAGACAAAATTAGAACTTCCTCGTGGCACTCAGAGGAGAAGCATGCAGCTTGCTAATTAAGCCTGCAGATATACTAAGTGGAGAGGTGTTGCCAGTAGTAACCTTTATGGGAAAGTAGCAATGGACTTCTGTAAATATTGGCTGGAAGCATCCCTAGCAGTAGTACAATTGTTTTCTTAGTTATTGACTGCAATTTTTAGATTGTGAGTTACCTAAATTATACAGCAGGATTCTTTTTGATCCAAAAATGATGAAGCAGCAACAAAAACAACAAAAAAAGAAACAGTATCAACCCATTTCTCCTACTACTGGCATTGCAGGGAGCTGAGGCACTATCAGACCACCAAGCCAAGAGGAATCATCACTATTTAATGGCCACTTTTGGTCAGGCTGACAAGGGTTAATACAAATAAATCGGTCTGCTACACCTGAGGGCCAGGAACCTGCAAATCATGTTTCTGGGGAGGATGACAGCAGTGAGAAAAGAAACAGTCAGTCACCTTTGCCTCTTGCCTTTTGGCAAATGACATGAAGTCTTCCCAAGATAGTAAAGGCAAAATTTTGCCAAATGCAGTGGGAAAGATAATAAATAAGAAAGGAGCTGGCTAGAGAGCAATAGTGTAGAAGAGCTTGGAGCATTCTGGCTACGGTGAGATCTCACCTGATCAGCAACCCCAGCTCATTCTGGGAAGCTCTGTACCAGAGAGAGATCAGGGGATACAATGGACACAGCAGTGAGAACAGCACACAATGATGAAGGCAGGGCTGGAGAGCTTGAGAGACAAAGAGGAATTAGCACACAGAGAAATGAAAACAAAAGAGGACACAGTCACCAATATAACTGGTTTCAGAGAGACGAACATCAAGAAGAGAGTACTCTGGATGAGGAGAGCAAAATCAGGGATTTCTGCTTATAAAAATACAGTAGATGACAGACCATCTACCAGGCAGCACAGCTGCCCACTGCATCCCTCCAGAGAACACATAGGACCATGTTGATTTTGTATTACAGGTATGTACCCTAAGGAAGGGATGATCTGGAAATGAAGGGCAGCTCCAAGACTAGCACTGGGAGAACTGCTCTGCCAACCCATGGTGTACCACTGGGAACAGCACAAATCTCTGCACTGTCCTGCCCTCGTGTAAAATGGGAGCTGTAGCCCTATCCTTGCTATCAGGGGTGCTGGGAGCAGCAAGTTACTGAGAGGACACATTCACAGAGACCCTCTATATCCCAGAGAAAGGTTTGATCTGAGAAAGGGGAAGTACAAGAAAAAGCTGGGAGTATTCCTGAGAAGCCAGACCTGTGGAGTATCCATGTAGCTCAGCTCCAGTCCACACTCATGGAGAATGGACTAATGGGTGACTATTCAGGCTGCTGGGTGCAAAACATGACGGTCCTTTCCCCTAAATGCTGTGATCCAAGGCAAGGAGCTATTCCAGTTCTGTTAACATAAGGGCTCTTTAGCCAGCCCAAAGAGTGCTGCTCCACCAAACTCCATGCCTTCTCCCATTCCCAGTTCTCACAGCATTTGTCACTCCAGAAGCTGCCAAGGAATCACACAGTGCCTCACAGTGGCAGGACCGGCATCTGGCTCTTCATTCACATGAGAGTTCAATGAACGAAAGTAGCAGGAGGGTTTGGGGTCAAGAATACAGGATAGATTCCTACAAATCTGTCATGGGATGCCGCATGGACATGCTCAAAACCAGCTCAGGCATGCCAGGGGATCTCAAGGGAGAAGGGTTAGCCTGATGGGGAAATCATGGCACATCTTGCCAGCCTGAACTGAAACTGGGAAGCCCAGTTGGTCTTGTCCCTCTTTGTCCGAAGCCCTGAGGATATTGAGTCTGGGGCTGGATAACCGAAGGTGTGAGCACGGTGCATGAGACAGCGTCAGCCACCCTGCAGCACAGAGCCCAGGGACAAGACTTCCCACCACACAGAGCAGTACTGGGAGCCTGGAAACACTCTCCCAAGGACATGCCGAGGCTGCATGTTCTGCCCAGCTCTGCCAGACCCAGGGAAAATAAGCACAGGACATCCTTGGAGCCTGTCAGGTTTTCACAGGGGAAGGACTTGGGAAAGTTTCTTTCACAGCAGCCCCCTGAAGAGCCATACTGTTTCTTCAGTTACTGTAGCCAGCCTTTGACTCAGTCCTGTATCCCTGGGTGAAGCTTATCCCCAAGGCCTTTGCCTGTGAGAGATTTGGATGACTGGAGAGGGAGAAACTCATTTGAGCCGTGTAGGGAGGAACCCAGCTCCAGCTGCAATGCTCCCAGCTCCATGCTGGGAGGAAAGTACAATAGACCCAGGAACCCATGCAGCTGGAGCAGGCAGGAAGAGCACGAGGTTCCAGGTAGGCCTCTTCAAGGCCTGTCTGCAGTTTGGCCAGGCTGTTTCTGCGAGCTGTTTGCCAGGGCATGGGCTTATGGCTTCCAGCTCCCAGCTGAGCGTTTTGAAGGAGCACACTGAAACCAAGTGCTTTGCCATGGTGCCAGTGGGTCTCAAATGTGACCAGCACTTTTTGTTTCAGAACAGCCCTTCTCACAAGCAGGCAGGGGCTGGATACAGTCTCTGGACCTCCCCACGGGGAACAGTTTAGCTGCTCAAATCCCTCAAGCGGCCACACAAAACCTCACGGGAAGCCCAGCCCCCCAGCAGCTTGGGCCCTGGTCCCAGCTGCCTTTCAAACAGTCAAGGCAGAAGTTTGGTTCCTGTACTGGGCAAGGTCTCAAAGAAAGGGGAGTTCTGCCTAGCTACCTTCTGCTTGGCTGTGCTTTCCATTGGAATTCCCTGCCTGGAGAGCCACTTGAGAAATTTCTTTTTCTGCTGCTGCTGCTTTTATTTTCTTTTTGAAAGTTGACAGAGTAATCTGTGCTTTTGGAAGAAAGATAAAAGATTGAGTTTCAGATTGAATTCTTGCCTTTTACCTTCAGCACAATTGTATTTTGCCTGTCTCCCCTCACAGACACATGCAGTCCCTGCAGGGTATTTGTTCTCCCTTGGAAAGAACAGTAATGATTATTTTGAAGCAGTAACCTCACTAAAATAATATCCTGTATTGTGTCTCTCTATCAACCCCTGGAGATGCTCTTACTAGCATCTTTTTTGTGACTTTTGAGGATCATCATTTGATCAATTTTTTCCTGTGCTTCATCCCAGAGGTGGCTGCATTTTTAAGTGTGGGCTTCTTCCCTAGCAGAAAGTCTTGCAGGCCACATTTATTGCAAGTCTTAACAATTCTCCTCAATTAACATCAGAACTGTTCCTGGGAGGACCAAATGTTTCAGAAAATTGGGCCAGCAAAATTGTCCCTACTTTTCCCACCTCCCGTGGTAACAGAGGACCCTTGTGAGCCAGCAAGGATGGATAAAACATGAGGAAAGATCCCTCAATATCTCATCTAATTTCTGTGCATCAAATCTGCTTTTTAAGTAACCGGATAGTTCCCTGATGAATCTTTCCCTGTTGTGACTTTACAGCAGACATGAGCAAGCCCTGCCACAGTTTGCTGTGGCTGAGCAGTTTCTTCTAGTGGAAGACCTCCATTTCCTTCTTTCTCTTCCTTGAGTCTCAGGACCTGGAGTTAAGAAAGATACAACAACTAGGTTGCAGATGCCAAGAAACAAGTAGAAGTATGTACTTACCCCATGCCAAGGTCTGGATCTTTGCATAAGGTACCAGTATCAGCCCTAATATGCCCCCCAAATGCAGCAGGCTCATGAGGATGATATTTCTCCAGACGTATTGCAGGGGGGGCTTGGGGCCCTCCTTCTCATGGTAGGTGTCATCAAAGGTATCATCCACTGTGCCCTCATCTCCTGCCAAGTCTTCATGATTGAGGAAGGCCTTCTCCTTGATGGCATGCCCGTTCCTGCTCACCTGAGCGGTGAGGGTGCCAACAAGGGCAGAGGTGTGAGGGGAGGAGAACTCCTTGGAGAGGCGACAATGGATGTTTTCATGAAAAGAAAAGGGAAAACAAAGCAAAACAAGAAGTTAGTGGTTACAAGTGCAGGGAACTGAAATATGCAACTGCTGCTCTGGCAGTACGAAGCCTTGGAGACTGTAGCTCTCCAGCAGTCTCCTTTCTTGCAGCTTAGCTGTTGGCATCAAGACCAGCCGGTTCTAGCTCCATGGAGCGATGCCTGTGAAAGGGAGTAGATCTGCTCCTTGGCTGGGAGGAGCTGAATAGTGTGCAAGGTACAGAAAGTAAAGCAAAAGCCCTGAAAGCTGTTTTTTTCCACCACTGACTTTGATGAATTCATTTGCAGGATGCAAAGATTTTAATTTTCCTTCAGTTTTATTTGTAGGCATTTTTAGGTGGGCTTGCAGTACTGGCCTGTGTATAAGCAGACAACAATAAAGGAAATCTTTTGAATGAAGAAAGAAGTGGGAGAGAACTATGATCTAAAATGTTATTTTAAATCACTGGGCTGCTTCTGTTTCTACACCCTTGTGTCACCCCACTTGAAATCACTAGGTAAGAAGAGGACATCTCTTTGTGGTGCCTCTTTATCTCCCTGTGCCTCACTTTCATGGTCAGACCAACGTGCTTTGGGATCAGCAGGCGGAAGCTGCTGGTGCTTCCAGTCAGACTTGCAGTTCCTAATTCATGGCTTGTGTTTTGCCTCTTTTTTCCCTCTCCCACTTTTTATGCAGAAGCAAGCTGAGGCACAAGGAAGAGAATCCTTCTGGCAGTACATGAACAGGAAGACTTAAAAGTCAAGTTCAGTTGCTCTGGCTCCCGGCTCCCCTCCTGTAACCAGGATACAGCATTCCCTCTCCACATGCTTGTTTGCCCTGGCTGAGTGACAGGCTGCCTGATCAGGCATGCATGACGAAAGGAGCTGGCAGGAGTGACCCTAATGAGACAGGTCATTGAACCCTGAATCACCAATTTCCATTTCTGCAACGACAATTGCAACTTTGCTGGAGCTCGTAGTCATTTGTCGGGTCCAAACCCAAGCACCTGATGGGGCTCAATCTCAGGAGCATGTGGGATGTGAGTGGTGGAAGGGCAAGCTACCCGCATTCCCTCACTGCCCTCTTGGGAACTGGCCTGAACGGTCCTAGCACTGTGCTGGCCGATGTGCAGCCGCTGCCTCCACACGCTAAAGGGCAACAGAGTTCCCTAGCAGGAACGGGAGAGCCAGGATCACTGCAGTGACCTTGGCAAACACTGGAGTCTGCAGCTGGGAAAGTTCATTTCCAAATGGAAATCCTCCCTGAATTAAAAGCTGATTTACCTCCAGGCATCTGGAGTTCCTAAAAGACCACTGCTCTGCCCTGGCCTAGTTTCCTGAGGCAGGCATTAAAATCAGGCCAGGCAGCTTACGTGGCCACCCCAACTCCTCCCTTTCCCAAGGGTAGAAACTAGAGGCTTGTAGATACCTTCCTACAGGGAGGAGCTGGGAAAGCTGAAAGATTCCCCACACGTGGTAAGTAAATGATCTCTATATAGGAAACCCTATAAGGTTTTTCTTCTAGAATCAAACATTCCCTGATTTGAAAGGGGAAAAAAAAGAAAAAAGGAAAAAAATGATGTTCAGTGTTGCTCTCAGTGAATGTAGACAACTGTTGAGTTTGGAACCAGCCTTCTCTGCTGGTTCTATGTCTGCCTCTCCCTGCTGTTCTAATTAATGTCAGTTTTGTGGGTATGATAGTCGGAGCGGTCGGAGATTTTATTAGCATTTCTAAAAAAAGAAGCATGAGAAATGGCTTCTAATCCAGAGATTAGGCCAGTAAAATTCCTGCTCATTCCAAAGCGTCAGATATTCTCATCTGACATTTTGGCAGAAAGGCAGAATTTTCTTCCTTGACTGGAAGACAATCTACCAAGAAGACCTAAGACTTGTCTATGCAGGAAAAATCCTCAGCAGAGATCTGGTGATATAATCAGAAGGGTAACACTCCCCATATGGACACACTGATTCCAGAACCTGAGTGCAGGATTGGAGTTGCGTTTTTCTCTTCTGTGGTAGCTTATGGCATTGTCAAAGTTACACAGGAGTAAAGGAGGAGTGCAAAGAAATTAGCGGAGAGAAAAAAGGCCTCTTCTTAGACAGTTGGAACAGCCGCATAGGGAATGCTACCATACCTATGCTGCTAGATTTACACTGATATAAACTGGTCATTTCTTACACGCAGACTAACCTTAAATCAAAAGGGCTGTAAAATGGCTGTAAACCTCAGCTCCACCATTACAGACATGGTGGGGGGAAGACGGGGGAAGGAGGAGGGAGAGAGTGCGCAGCTATTTAGCTGGAAATCAGGGAAATGAGCGGGAAAGAAAGAGGATTTTTATCCCTTCATGGCACTAGTGGCTCCTACTGCTTCTCCCAAGAACTGTGGGATAGAAATTGATTTGTGGGTTAGCGCTGGGAGGGGGAAGGGGTCAGCCAAATCATTTTCATGAGTTTTCCGTCATTCGGAAGGACTTGGCAGCTCTCATCTGCAGAGCAGATGTGTCCCCCACACATATCCTACTAGCGTTAAACATGCTATAGGTTATCCTGGCAAGCAGCCAGGGTATACAACCACCTGGAGCTCAGAGGCTCCAGCCCTGGCTCAGCCTGGGGCCCCAGGGCACTGAATCTCCAGTCCAGTGTATTTGAATGTGCCCATGGCAGGATTTCTTCCAGCCTTGAGAATATGCAGCCCCAGACCAAGAAACACAGCCTGAGTGCACTGTTCTTGGCATCCATTTCAGGGAGGAATAGGGAGTAAAATTCTTCACACTGTAGCATGTTTGGAAGGTCACAGCACCTGCACCACAGCACAAGGACAGATCCCGTGTGTTGGGGACAGGCGAGGGAACACAGCTGTGATTTACCTCCTACTCAGCATTGCTGGAGGAGAGACTGGAGGAGGATGCAAGAGAAAGAACACCAGAATCAGCCCCTGCATCCCCTCAACCAAAGGGGAAATTTCAGGAGACAAAGAAAAGAAGAGAAGGGGGGGAAAAGTGTGTAAAGATCCAACAACTCTGCATATCTTCCTGTTGCTGGGTCGTTATTCAATCCTTCCTATGCCCAAAATGGGCTGTTCTCCCCATTGTATGTTTGCTCAACTAAGGCAAAGCAGACACGACCATTCATCTCACCCAGGCAGCTACAGCCGCTTTCACCTTGCGTCTGTCCTAGAGAAGCTCCACGCTGCAACGCTTGGGTTACAAATGCTGTAAGAAAACCCCTTTCATAGGGAAAAAAAAATCTCAGTCTGAGTGTTACCAAAAAGCACAGTACGTCTTGGCACAAGAAACCTTCCCAAATGACTCTTACCAGAACGCTTAGATTGATGCTTTTAAAAAAGGCCTATATTTTTGTCTCAGTCTATTCCAGGGCACTCCCTCTCCCTCCTCCGACCTTCTCTGGGGAGATAATTCTACTGGCGGATATTCCTGCTTCATTCACTGTTGCCCCATGAGATTTGAGTGATGTCTCAAGTTAGCACCAAATGCCTTCAGTGATGAAAAGTGACATGCAGCGCGCACCCGCACACGCGTGTGCACACGAGCAGACATATAGATAAAACAATAGATAGAAATCTCCCCCTAAAAGAACAACCACTCAACCCGTCATCAAGTGAAATTGCCGAAGAGAAAAAAAGAGGAAGGAGCGAGGCCTGCACAAAGAGCGGAGAGCGGCCGCCAGCATCGCGAGCCGCGGAGCCCCCCCGCGCCGCTCGGCGCCTACCTCCTCCTGCAGCAAGTGCGCAGGCATTTCGCGGCCGCGCTGTGTCCCAGCCTCTGGCTCTGCTGCTCGCCGGCGCTGCGCGGGTGCGCACGACTCGGTTGCGCTGCGAGGCGCGGTGCTGCGCTGCGAAGCGCGGTGCTGCGCTGTGCGGTGCGGTGCCGCGCTGCGCGATGCTGCGCTGCGAGGCGCGATGCTGCGCTGCGAGGCGCTGTGCTGCGCTGCGAGGCGCTGCGCTGACTGCTGTCGGCGCGGAGCCCGTTGCGCTGTGCGAGCGCTCGGGCGGGCGGCGCGGGGTATTTAAGCGGCGCCCCAGTGCCCCCCCGGCTGCGCTGCGCTGCGCGGGGTCAGCGCGGCGGGCGGCGAATCGCGGCGGGGCCCGGCTGCCGGCGAGCCCGCCAGCGGGGGCGTGGCGGGGCGGGCACCGGGAGGATGCTGAGGAAGAGGAGGATGGCGAGGGCCGGGCTCTTTCCTGATGCCGGGCTGCCTTTTTTTTTTTTTTTTTTTTTTTTTTGTTTGTTTGTTTGTT
>JAUBNY010000193.1:972693-988179 GCA_032275445.1 Crypturellus soui
CGTTCTTTCTTTCTTCTTTTTTTTTTTCCCTCTCCCTCCCCCTCGCGATCCCATTGGCTGCGGGAAATTTGGTGCCACCTCGTCCTGCCCTCGCCATTGGCTGCCCGCAATCTGCTGTTCGCTCCCCGCGGCGCGCACCCTGCGCGCCCTCGCAGGGCTCGCCGCCCGAGCGCGCGCCGCGCAGCGCCAGCCCGGCTTTGTGTGTGTGCGCAGCGTAAAGTAGCTCCTTTGTGCAGCGCGGCCGCGTGCACAGCCCTATAGGGACCTATGGGCTGTGCATCTCTCCGGAAAAGCGCTTGCGTGCACACCCAGAGAGATGAGTGCCTCTGCAGGGCTGTGCATATCTGTGTGGGCAAAGAGTCTGGAAAACACAGGCTGTGCCTTTCCATGTCTTAATGTTTTTAATTCGGGCCGTTTTCTACAGTGTCTTTGGGAAGTGAAGGCTTGGGATAGATGGGAGGAAGATCAAAGGAAAAAAGAAAACCTGTCTGGTGATGAGTATTTCACATAAGAACTTTGCAGCCAACCCCAGCAATACTTGTGACAGGGAAATCCACGCTCTTCCCAAGGAGATCTTCACTATTAGGACCTAGTAAAAAAGAGGGCCTTACAAACAGATCTGTCCGAGGCAGAGCCACGTGGATGTGCACATGTGGAGATCTGTGTGTGATCTCCATGCCAGAGCCAGAGCTGTGCAGCAGTGGGGTCTGGGGTGCTCTGTAATCTCACCCTGGTGCCATTACCCCAGCAAGGTGGTGTTCCCACTCCTTGCCCACCTTCCAAGGAATTCCCCAGCTGAATGAGTGTCCCATATTCAAGTATCTTTCACCCCGGCAAACACATCATTCTGTCCTAGCAGCTATCCCTCGGCAAGGAGTGATGGCACGGGCCACATGAGGGATGCAGGACAGCCGACTCCTTGCAGTATCTGCCCCTGGGCTGATCCCGCTCAGACACGCTGGGGCTGATTCCGTGATACCTGCAGGAGTGAGCTGTGTTCAAATTACTGGGAGGGAAAAGCGACAGTGGAAAATAACAGCAGCTCAGCTGTGCTCTGCAGTTAAACTGACCAGCAAAGGAAAGAAAGGTATCTCCTTTTTTCTTTTTTTTTGCCATAGGTGAAGAGATCTGAAAAGTGTGTGTGATTTAGGTTTGACATTAGGATCTTGAATCTTACCTGTTCTCTGAGACAGAATATTAAACCAAAGAGTCCCCATCCACAGAGCTTCCTCAACAGTGAAAGCTGAGAGGAATCAGAAAAGGAATTTTAACCGTATCTTCTAAGACTCTTTGTTAAGTGTTTGATTACCCACACTGATGGCTACTGAGCTTCAGGGAGAAATGATGCTTTAGTCAAAGATTCTATCTGATTTCTGTGTGAGCATTGGAGCAACCAATGCTCCAATGCTAGAAACTTCATTAGGGAAATCAGACTCCTGCTATTTCCATAAGAAGAAAAAAAAAAAAGATAATTAAAAAAGAGGGGGGAAGGAAAAAAAAATCTTATTGGAAAAAAAAATCAGGAGCTCATGCCACCTGGAGGAAATAATTCCAATGTGAAGAAGCAGTGGGAGAGTTGGAAATGTTACTGTTTGGTGAAAATGAGCCTTTGGGGGAGTTTGCAGTTGCAACGGCTTTGGGAATGATTCCAAGTTTGCAGTTTCATGGGTATTCAGACCCACGGGAGCCCTTTCCTTTCTCATTGATTCTATTCTCCAGGCACAGACCATGGCTAAAAGAGAACTTACAGCTAGAATTTGCCACTCTCTAAAAATAACGTTATTTCTGGCTGTTCCCACAAGACAAGGATGAGTTTTCTGAACATTCCTCTACCGAATTATCTTGGGACTTGACCATCACACATTTTCTTACATAAAGGAAAAGACAGATGTCGACCACTCAAGATGTGGCTCGCCTAGCTGGTTTCTACATTCACATTGCTGCTCCTAAAAACAGTGAGGAGGTCCTTGGCAGCGTAATCTGCTCCCCCAGCTATGATTTTGGTCACTTTGGAAACAGCTTAGTGCTCTTGAACATGGCCACGAGGGGCAGGTGTTGACATCTTGGTAAGACGCATGGGGCGAGTTACCGTTCCGGTGCTTGGTTGCACAGATCCAACCTCGCCTGTCAAAGAGGCTTCTGCCCTTTGAGAGCTGGAGGCTGCGGGCCCCGGCGGTGCAGCGGCTGCGCGCCAGCCGCATCCGCAAGGCTCCCTCTCGTGGAGAGCGGCCGCTGGCCCGGCCCGAGGAGCCGTCCCGCACCCTCTGCATCCCTTTGCTGCCAGAGTGCAGGGGCGCACACTGTGCCCACGCTGCTCCGGCAGCTCGTGGTGCCCAACACCTTGTTTTGATACGTCCCTGCCACATGGTATGGTCACTGCAGTGCCCAGACTGCAGGGTCTGCGGTAGGCGGGCCACCAAAGCTTCACATGGAGCAGCCACGGAGCAGGGGAGCTGCATCCCAGGGCAGGAGGAATCAGCCAGGCCACGAGCTCCCATGTGGTGACTGCAACCTCTGCTGCAGAATTCAGTCACATTAGCGTGTTGTTGCTCAATGCTTGGGACGAAAGGGGAGCCACTGGCCAGCTTGAGTGAGATGCCTATTAGAAATTTCTAATACAGACACAGCAATACTATTTTTTTTTCTTGTGGCAGTTTTTATCTCTTCAGACAGGATTTTACTTTTTTCTTTTCTGCTTTGGTGTCCAGCAGTGGAAGCACATCTCTAGTGGAGTTCACTAGCACTTCTTAACAAGGATTCAGCTTTACTCATCCTCCTCAGGAAACTGATTCAAGCCTTCTCTGTCTTGTGACCGCTGCTTCATGTCATGGTCCTTCATAAATGAGCTGATGTAATGCCAGGGGACCTGCCACTGGACACTGAGCAGCAGCAGCAGCCGTGCCACAGGCAGCAGGGAGCTGCAGTTCCCTCTTTCCTTAGAAATGTACAGTGAAAATTTCAGTCTGCTTTCACATTCACAAGTCACGTCTTTTCCAAGGATTCATGGTGTGGCCAAGGCATTGCGGTAATGCAAAGCTCATGCAGAGGGCTTTTTGTCTCAGGGTCTCAAAGTGGTTTATCAAGGTTGGGGAAACTGTGCCACAAACCAGCAGTGAGATTTACTGTAAGTCACTACTGGAGAACAGAGCCCAGATGAGACAGAATCACTCCATCCCGCTCCGAGGCTGTGCTGACCAGTCTGCCTTTGCTACCACGGTGCCAGTGCCAGGATGCATGAAAAAAGCAACAAGGCCAAGCTGAAGACTTTGTATCAAAACATTTTTTTTTCTGACTGTCCTCCTGCCAAAAAAAAAATATTACTTTTCCAATTCATCAGGAAGTTTTGCAAGATGATTTCCTCTGGTGTTGACACCTTGGAAATTTTAATGACTATCCTCAGTGCCCCCCTTAAAAAATATGGAAAAAACCCATACACATAAAAAAGCTTGCTGTAAGAGTTTTGCAAGGTTTGTTTCAAATTGTTTGTTTAGCTTCTTTTACAGCTTTCCTTGTCTTTTTCTTCTATTTCACTGCAGAAAGTTGAAAAAGTTTAAGTGGAGAATTAAAGAGAGATGACACAAGCTGAAAACTGGAGAAAGAGCTGAACTCTGCCCCTTCTTCCTCTGCCAAAACTAAAGGTTTGCAAAAATTATCCTAGGATTATTTTCTACATCTCTTGCATTTTTTTTCATGAAGAAGTGTGAAGCAATTCAAGCATTTGAACCTTTTCTAAAGATAGGAGAATAACTCCATGGGCCTTTCATCCAAAGAGAATTGCAGTGTTTTCTGTCGTTTCACCAACTCTGCTTTCTTCTTGCTCTCAGGAAAAATCTGCCCTCCCAAAGGAATCTATCCATACATGGCATGTAGATGAATGTCAGTGTGGTTCATCACTGACTGCCAGCCATTTCAGAGGTTAATGGTTCTCTAGTTTTCACTAGGGTTGACTTCTGTGCGCAGTCAGGCATTGCAGAGAAACGAGATGCTGGCCCAGATTGAACTGGGGCAAGATCTGGCTCATAAAAAAATGGAGTTCACAGTTAATTCTTGCTTGAGAGATGGGTGATGGCAGTAAGCAGGTCCTTCAGGATTCTCCTTCATAGGAATTCAAATATCATGGAGTCAAATCCCTAGATCATCAGGATCTCATTCTCATTTAATGTTGCCTTCTTTCCCTGTGCTGTCTTTCTGCATCTGCTGATCTCTATTGTATTTTCCTGCCTTTTTCCTCAGCCAAGAGACTTAGCAAATGGCTTTCCTTTTGAAATGGAAAGCTAAGAACTTTGTGTAACCACCAGACTCCAGAAACTGGGACTTGAAAAGTTAGGTATCATGCTGTTCATTACAAGTGAAATTTACTTTTGCAAGACCTGGCATCATCTTGTTTACTTACTTGCTTTCTGTCACGTTTCCCCATCCATAAACATAATCTGTTACTTTGTAAATTCAGTGGATCCCACAGATCCCTGAAGATCTCTGCAGGTGCACATGCTGCTTGGGAGCTCCCAGAAAAGCAGCATTGGCCAAACCCTGTTGCCTTCCTGTGGGATCACACAGGCCAAGGGGAGGCCATCGTATTCCTGCTGGCATCCAAACACTAATGTCAACACTGCGTGCAGCTCAGCGGGTGGTGGAGGGCCAGAGGGAGGGTAATAGGGCAACAGAAATCACTGGGGTCTCATTGCCAGGGTCACAAGGAAAAGCAGATGTAATGCAGGTGATGGACCATGCCTCCAGCCTGTGACCAAAGTGGCTAAAGCCCCTGCAATGCTGTAATCTTATCAGCACCTAGAATTAGGCTGATAACAGCCTTATCTCCGCACTTTGTCCCATCCCTTGCCACCCGACTCCGCGCCAGGCCCCCTACCCATCCTCCTGCCCTCCTGTTACCCCAAACGCGCTCTGCTCCCAGTCCCGGGGCTGCCAGCAGCAGGAACCCAGCCAGGATTGTCTAACCACGGTGACACAATGGGCACCATTGTTGACTCTGGATTTTTGCCCTCATTAAAGATGACCTCACAGCCCACCCCTTGGCCACTTCAGCCGGCCCCTCGGGACTGTGAGGCTGCCTTTTTAGTCATGGTAAATAAATTGGGAGGGGAGGGGGAGAAAGCAATGCAGGGAAGGGGAACACAGCAGGCTTTGTACTGCCTCCCCCTCTTCAGCACTGGTGCTCTCTGGTGTTTTTCTGCCCACATCAGACACGGCAGGCCAGGTGCCAAAGAACCGGCATGCCGAGCGCTCATCCCCACATTCCCTGGCCTGTGCTCACTGGCAGCAACACCCTCCTGCAGATTGAAGCTTCCCCTCTCTAAGATGCAGTTTACCTGGTCATCCCTGTGTCCTCTCTCTCCTTTGGGCTGTCTCTCCCTTCCTTTCCACACCTCAGCCCGCACCTCCTGCCCATTCTGTTCAGGCTGGGAGCATCCTCTCAAGCACTCCCATCACCAGCGCTGTGGAAGTGCCAAGCAGGGTCTGGGGGAAATGGTACCCACGGCATAGAGGGGTCGTCTGACCCAGCTTAGGTGGCCCAAGCAGTGCCCCACTGCCTCCTGCTCTGTGATGCCACCCAGGTTTGGATGCTGCTAACACAGGCACATGTGCCAGCTGTGTCTAGCTTAGGTCTCCATCGTCTGGGGAGAGAGGCGATGCTGGGAGCACAGATGCAAGGAATACAACCCTAGGTGCATCCTGCATCACAGTCAGGAAAGGGGCAGATTCCAGCCCCCAGGGAAGGATGATGGCACAGCTGGGCTCAAACCCATCCCAATGGGGCTACCCAGGGGCTGTTGAACATCTCTAAATTGTTCCTGCTGGGGACTCTAAACACTTTTTCCCCCATCCCATTAACCTCTCAGTAGCTTAATTTCTTTCTGAATAATATCCTTCACTTAGAGTCAAGGATTATATTTAGCTACCTTTCATAGCATCACTATCTTGCTCATGGGGGGAAGATATTGACAGTGTTGTCTGTTTTCTGTCAATCCTGAGGATATCTGATCTGCATTCAAATTTCATTAACCAGTTTGCAAACAGCCACCAGCCATCACCTGGCAGAGTGAAAGTGACTTTCCAGTTTGCCACGATGCGCAGTTGCTGTTGCAGTTATGTCTCTCCATTGGAGGTATACTCAGTCTCTGGAAGAGAAAGAGACAGACCAGTGCAAAGGCTAGAACGGGTAGTAGCAGTGCAAAGCATCCACTGCTAGCCCCCCATCAGGTTCTGAAGATGGTAAAATAATGTGTTTTTACAAATCTCCAGGGATAGGCACTCTCTACTGCCGTGAAAGAAAGCTGGTCAAGGCTCTGATGCTAATATAGTTAGAATCTGAACTGTCTTTGCTGCAACTTCAGCAACTTGTCCAGTCCATGACTAACATGGAAAAATATATTTTTAATTATTCTTTACTGTGACAACATTTCAAATACAGTAGTTGGAAGAGTTTGGTTTGTTTCCTTTGTTTTTCATCTCTTTTCAATCTACTATAGATGAAGAAAATCTGGTTCTTTCAATTCTTTTCCATACAACGTGGTAGCTAGATCTTTTGCCATTCTTCTTGTCTTTTAGCTTCACCCACTCTCTTAGGGTGTGATGCCCAATATAGAACATATTTGTCCTAGTGACAGGATGGTGACCTCTGATGCTTCTGCTCTCATAGCCAGAGATTTGTTGGATTATTTAGCAACCCTGCTGACCTGTGTTTAGCTGTGGCTCCACAAGGCTCTCTGGATCGGGCAGTTCAGGACAGCACCCTGGGCACTCACTGCCTTGTCCCCTTTGTGTAGCTGGGTTCTCCTGTCCATGTGGCGTCCTCCTCAGTTGGCTTCTGTCTGCCTGGGACTGCAAGCCCCAGTGGCCAAGAGCGTTGGGAATCCCAGGCCCACCAGGACTCACCTCTTGGTGTTCTGCAGACTCACTCAGCTACTGCGGACTCCATCATCCTGGTTAATCAGGTAACAGTGACCTTGCCAGAGGGCTCGTGCTGGGAACAGGAAAGGCAGACTTTCCTCAAGGAAACAGCAAGAGAAATGACAGTGACAGATCCAACAACATTCAGTGAAACCAAGTCCCTACATCTGAGGGCTTGGGAACTTTCAAGTTCCTGTCATGAGTCTGGGAAAGAAAAACAGAACAAGGATTCCTGACACATCTGGGAACTGAGACAGGGACTTCCTGGGCACCAAAGAGCTGCCCTCGTCCTATCCCAGTGTGTCTAGTGCTCAGCGCACCCACTTCAAGAGGCTGGAGCTGGCTAAGTCCGATTCCCATGGCAGCTGCAATTTCTCAGAGATGTGCAAGGGACAAAACATCCTACCTTAAGAGTGTTGCCACTGGCAAATTCTCTAAAAATATCTCTGAATAAGCACAGATCATGTTCAGCTCCTGGGAAACAGAGTCCTGCAGGTTAAATAGGTATTTGATGAATTTGTGAAGTGAAAAAGAGAAGGTCTTAAAGAGCAATTCCAAGAGTTGTATTGAGTTTAGAGAGTGCCCTTAACTGATTCCCAGAGATTTTTAACAGAATAGAGTGGACCGAGACAGGAAAAGCAGTCTAAGATAATAACAACATATGGCAAACTTTACATTCTAGCAGTGCTGATCCCACAGGTTGTGGGGCTAAGGGTATGCAGTCAGATCTGAAGGAAACACAGTTGATGCCATTGGAGAGTCTTACAAAGACTCCCTGCACAGCTGTGGTTTAACTGATGTGTCAGTGGAGATTTGCTGGCTGCTGGCTGCAGAATAATTGCCTCAATGAAATCTCCAGAAATCCCCTGTAAGGGTGATCTTACAAGGTCACCTCAGATACTTCCAGGTAAAGGAACAAAGTAGCAAGTCTTTTATCGTGGCCAAGTGTTTACAGCCCTCATTGGATTAGATACTCGGCTCTTGCATGCAGGCAAATCCCAGCATCAGGTAGCAAAGCAGTCTCTTATAGGCAAATTGGACTGACTGAGAAAGAGAAATGGATCTGGCCTGAGGTATCAAAGATGGAAGAGCAGATAGTACAGGTAACATGTGGGCAGCATGTCTTAGCCATCTAAGTGCAGATGGGAGCCATCTGCACTCCACAGACATTTTCTAATCAACCAAAAGCCGCAGGGACAGGGTAGAGACAGTTATACCTTCTTCACTGGTAGGCAAAGAGAGGTTAGTGCCCACTTTGCAAGTGGACTTTTATATTTTGGGTCCAGGTGGATTTTCAGAAGTGACAATTAGTACTTGATGTACTCAGAGTTTTCCTCTCTGGGTGGGTCTCAAAGGATTCTGGAAGGAGATTGTATGCTGGAGAATGGACCCAAGCTGTCTGAACCTTAAGTAAGAATGAAAACAGATATGATGGTCATAGGCCTGATTTAGGATTCAGGTAAGGCTCAGGCAAAAATATCAATGATGAAGCCAGCAGGAGTCACAAATAAAGAGCCAAGCATCTCTCAGAACTGCTGGTATTCCAACATGAAGGATGCACATTGCTAATCTGAGAAGAGATTCACAAAGAGAAACAGTGGCAGAAGCCAGGGATCTTGATCTTTCCCCTGCTCCAGCCAATGGACAGACACCAGCAAGCAAGGAAAGACCAGAAAGGGTTAAGTCTGTGGACCAACCTCACCTGCTCAGGTGCAACTCCACTTTTCTCATTGAGTTCACCTGAAGGATGAGCTTAACCTTACAAATGACTGGGGAAAAGAATTCATTTGCTGCTTAACAGAAGAACTGTGTGAGCTACCTGGGCCCTTTCAGAATAACAGACCACAGACACCCTCTTTCAAAGGTAATTTTCAGCCTATGTATGCCTATTTACCCTTTCAAAGCCATTCTGGATTTTTCTTATCCTGCAAAGGGCATGAGTTCATTAGATGGTCTTTGAAAGACCTGAAGTGAGGTCTGAGCAGCTTAGGAGGGATAACTAATGCAGTGCTGTGTGGGACTGGAGAAAAGGCCTGGCAGAGTACATTGCAAAGCAAGGTCACACTGTAGAGCTGGTGAAAATATCTGACAGGGATAACTGATAAGTGAAAATCTTCCTTGGCAGGTTTATGTCTATAAGATTCTTCTTGAGTGCCTGAAAAGGAGGTACATGTGTATGTGTCTGTAAGCATGGCACATTAGCATACAAGGCTGATATACTGGCTTAACGGCTCTTTCCAAAGAGTTTACATTAGCTTCCAGATTCATGAACCTAGTGAGAGGTAGAGATGGTTTCTCCTGTGTCTGAGAGCACTAGCACCAGAGAGTTAGTGATGGGATAGCAGGAAGAAACTCAGTATTCAGGCTGTGGAGGTGACTTAGTGAAAATCCTGACATGGTCAGAGACCAACAGTGCAGGAGAGACAATAGTGGGGGGTTTCCCCTCTTGCCTATGGTGCAGCCCTTATCCAAGCTGCAGAAAAGCCAGGCAAAAGCCCCAGGCTCCCTGGGCATGTCAGCAGAAGACCTTGAGCCCAAGGGCCTGGTAAATCCCACTTCTGCCTGCAGTGGATAAATTTGGTGACAGAGAGGACAGTTCAGGGGAGGGGAGTACCATGTTCCATGTGATGGTTCACTGATGAAATAAGCTTCTTAGCATACTTTTGCAGACAGTCTGGACCCCACTTTCACAGCCAGTCCTGAGCTTTTCTCTCTAAGGTCAGTTTGCTGCTGACACAATGTGGTGGCCCATGCGGTTCTGCATTCTCTTTGTGCATGTCCTCTGCATCGTTGCTTTCTTCCCTGCGTCTTCACTGACAGTAGTGGTCTCAGCAAGAGACTCAGTCTCACAAGAACAGAAGTCCCTTCTCAAAGTTAACAACAGTACTGGGTCTAGAGGGCAGGGAAGCATATCCCTTTCAAAGTCACATTTCTCTTTCTGGAGAGGTTTCTGATAGACTCCTGATGGGGAAGCAGATGTGCCCCAAGTGGAAGGCAGTGGTGGGGCTGCTCTGGGAACATATAAATGCTGTAGGTATGAGAAGCAGGAAAGATGAAGTGGGAACTTGCTGGAATCTCATCCCACTCCTTCTCAGATCTATGCTTAGCAGTGTCATGCAAGGGAACACCTAAAAATGGGGTGCACCTCTCTGCCATCCCCCAGCCTCATCTACACCCATACCTCAGTCCCACTTCAAAGTGAATGCCTCCTCTTTCCTCTCAGGTAATGGGGCTGCATCAGGGAGCAGTCTGTGCTTCTCCAGTGGTCAGCCCTGATGTCCTACCTTTGCCTTTTTCTCATCTCACTGAAGAGCTGAGCCATGGGAGCAGCTGCCAGTAAAAGCTGCTTGCCAAACATAAACTCTTTTGGAGGCTGTAATTTGTTGTACCAGTTTATATTACCTGTTTATATTATATTAGAATTGTCTGCCTTGGGTTATTTACAAATATATAACATCTTGGTTGGAGGAGCTGGGACAAAGGAACGCTCTTGATTTACCCCAGAGGGTGTTTGGGCCGTGAGATTAATGTTCCTGTATTCCACATGCAGAAGATTGAAGCCCAAATAGTCATTAGACCACTGGAACATTATCTGGTTGCTGCAAAGCTTGACAGGAAGTACCAAGCAATTAGCCACCAACCAAGGTGGATTAACCTTGGCTAATCCAACACTTACAAAGTAATAGTGGGGCCCTACAGTGATTTCTGGGTTTGAGGAAATGTATGAAGTTGTACATACTTACTTATAGGCACCCTTGGATAAAGCAGGCCAGATAGGAGACATCGGTCCTCACAGTCAAACAGACAAGGACTGCTGATTCAAGGTACAATTTTTTTCATCTGCTTCTAACTAATCAGCAGGCTTAGGCCACTGATCAGGTTGCAGTTGGCCTTCCCCACAGCTCTCAGCTATCCCCCCCAAAAAAGTTTTATGGCACAAGCAGGAAAACTGCAGCTGAGCCCCGCAGAGCAGAGCCATGGCCCTGTGCGGTCCTGGCCAGGAGGGGCAAGCAGCCTCTCCTGGCATCTCATTCTTTCTGTCTCATGTCAACACGAGGATGGCACTTTGTACCCTTTGCTCAATGTGTTAACAACTGAAAATCCCTCATAATTCCTACTTGAGCAGAATGACTTTCTACTGTGGGATGTGATGGGCTGAGGCAGCCTGCATGAGCAGACAAGGAAAGGATGTTTGGTGTCCTGAAGAAGTGCTACAAGCTGTTGTGTTTCTGACTCGAAAGAAAAAATAGGTCTGCTTGCTAGGAATGAAGCCCTTACCTGACTGCCTGGTTTTGTTGCCGTTCAGGTCTTTAAACCTGTCTACCCTGTCTGCTTTAAAGAGTTAAGAGTTGGGAACACACTTCCCACATCCACTTCTTCCCTTAAAGAAAAGGGTTGCAGACCCATGGGTTGATGATAGTTTTGGTGCAAGACGCCTCATGTTAATTTGGTGTTTGTTCCTTGATTGTTGATGGAGGATGATTAGTTGCAAGCATAAAAGAAATCCTGGACAGACTAACACTTAAGAGACTCTGCAGCCTAATATCTACTGCCAGCTATTTCTCATCACCTTTTTAAAATTCCTTCTTTCTGTCTCTTAAGTCTTGTGACAGTACCAACCTAAAATCTCATTCATGAGGTCTGTCTACAAACCACACTCAAAGTCTGGACCTTGTGGCTCTGGAGAGTTGCAGCAGATTACTCATGTCACTGCATGCATTCACACAACCTGCATTCTACACATTGTGGAAGAGACATATTTTGCTCCATCACACTTGTGTTTGAGGGGGTCATATTTATAGAGAATCCAGGTATGAACTTCAAAAAGTACAACCTGGGGACAGAAATGTCTTCAACCTTCTCTAGTTGATAAGAACAGGGCATTTATTTTGCCAAGCCTCTTTGTGTATATATTTTTTTTTCCCTCTAAATTATTTTCAAATATTCTGTGTTACTAGGTTTCTTAAAAGGCTAAATACCGGTCTGACTGTAAAACCGCCAGCCATGAAAGACTCTGGTATTTTCATACTTCTATAAGCGTTCTAGCTATGAAGTTGTAAAAATCATAACTTCATTGACTGTTGGCAGCTATATACCCATCTGAGCGCTCACCACCTTATTCATGAGTCCTTAAGAAAAGGAAGCTTCTGCAGACAGTGTGGAGACTGAACAGTACATCCAATTTACCAGAAAGCTTGTCAGGATTCACAGGTAAGGGCCAAGCAGACAATCTTCACTGTGGCTTTTGTTATATGGCATTCACAGCTGTTCTTTCTCTCCTGGTTTACCCAGGTGAGGATGGTTGCAGAGGTTTCAGGAAAACATTTTGAAAGCACCCACTTAAAATTTGAGGATTTCAGGAATGGTGCAGGGATCCACACCTGTGGTCAAACTGCTCAGAGTTTCCTTCCTGATGTGCATGGTAGATGACAGATCAAGTTTCATATTTTTTCAGACTGTACTAAATTATGAAGAGTGCAAAATATGTTGGAGGTCACCCTGCTTAGATTTCCAGTAAGATATTGGCAAATGGGATACATTAACTGGAATAAATAGGCAAGTACAAAGTTCTAGTTTGAGAGAGGAAGAGTCAACTGCCTAAATCTACATTGGAAGAGTAATTTGGCGAGGCAGCTCTCCTACAGATAAGGGACTGGGGACAACAGTGGGGCACATGCTCATAACACTGGCATATGAAAGACCCATGAAGTAACCATCTGTTTTCGCTTGATACTGGAGACAACTCATCTCTGAGGTTTTGCTTTATTTGTTTATTGTGCCATCATGCTTTTTGAAATAGTCTGCTGGCTCTGTATCATGCCTTGGGAATAACAACCCTATAAAAGGAATTTCAAGTAAAGATTAGCAAACCTAAAATTTGAAGAGTCACCCTGACCAGAAAAAAACTAATGTGCAGGTAGACCTCAGGAAAACTTACCTCACCCAACAAGGTCTCAGCTGCACACAGAACATGCCTCAGGCTCTGCAGCCCCAGGGGTGCCTATTGGCCGGGTACCTCTCAGGCTACCAGGGAACTACAATGTCCAGCAAAAGTTCCCACAACTTCATAATCATGCAGAGGCCACCCCACAGGGACCCCACAGCCTCCAGCTGATGTAGCTGCATGGTTGGGTAGGATGGGTCTGGGAAGCACTGGAGCAGAGATAACAGCTGCTGTGTAAACACCCAGTGACTGGTGTCTGTGACTGGTAGGGTCCTGGCTCCTCTTTCAGCTCTGTTCTCTCAATTGGTCAAGCTCATCCTTGAAGAGCTTGTTCAACCATGTGATTTTTCCCATCTCTGGGTATCCAGCACATGCACCACCTAATCTAACCCCTTACCTACTTTTGCTACCTATAAAATGGGGCTCTCATGGATTATTAGAAATGTCAAGGCCAGGAATGAACAGAAGTGAAGTACTGCACAAAAGACTGCACATTTAGCTCATGCCATTGCTCTGCAGGCAGATCTTCATCTAAACAATGATTTAATTAGAAAAATTGAGTAGATAGAAGTAGAAAGGTAGCAAATCACTTGTAACTCCCAAGAGACCTGCTCTTCTGCTCTCTACCTATGACTTGACCAGCACCAGCTCCCACAAAATCAGTGGTCATGGTCATGGTCATGGCTGGAGCTCCAAAGGCCCCAGACCCTCAGATATAGGTATCCAGGTATTTCTCTGATGTTGCTGGTTCTGTCACAGTGATTTCTCACACTCATGGGGAAACTCTTTCCCATGTTCTTCAACATATGAGTGATAATGTGCACCTTGGCCAAGACTGGGACAACCAGTACCAAATGTCAGTGGCTGGCTTCTGAAGGAGAAGCAGCAGCAGGCCTCAGGCTTCCTCTGGCTATTGCTCTGGCAGGCCATGTTCTTGGTGTGTCTTATCTATAGAGCTTGGACATGACAGGAACACTCAGGTGTCGGTTCCCCAGCTGCATATAAGTTATATGGTATTTAACAGATGCTGAGCATATCAGTTTGAAAAGCTAACCCAGGTTTGTCCCCCCCCCCCACCACCCTACCCTCATTTATCTTCATGGTCAGAAGACTCCGTGCTTTCACAGGATGTGCTTGCAAATGGAATGGAAGAGCCTCTGCCAACAGGCACAACTGGACCATGATGGGGCTGTGTCCTTCAGCACAGCAGCCTTCCCTGCCAGGAGGTCCTGTAGGCTGGGAGAGTTCCTGGGGCTTTTCCCCCTGACCTCCTCAGCATGCAAGGGTTTAATTGGGAAGAGCCCCACAACTACCTGCAGGTGGCTGCTGGTGAGGGCTGAGGTACAGCCTGGCTGACATCTCTTATGCAGCAGAGCACTGCTGATGGATAGGGAGCAGCAATGTGCCAGTGAAGGCTTTGCTAGATGGAACAAACTCTAATTCCTTCATGACAAACAACAGCACTAGTGCTGCAGCGGAGATGGTGGCTACGTACAGCTGTTGCAGAAGACCTGCCACCTATCCCCTCACTGCTCCTGATTGTCACCATGTTGGCAGATATCTTGGGAACTCCATCCTGGCAAGGGCAGGATGGATCTTTAGGGCTCTGCTGGCTCTGCCAGTGTGGACTTAATTAACCAGGATGATATAGAAGGCACTGAGCGAGTTTGAAGACATCACCAGTCTGGGATGAGCTCTGGTGGGCCTGGGATTCCCAGTGCTCTTGGCCACTGGGGCTTGCAGTCCCAGGCAGAGAGAAGCCAACTGAGGAGGAGGCCACATGGACAGGAGAACCCGACTGCACAAAGGGGACAAGGCAGTGAGTACCCAGGGTGCTGTCCTGAGCTGCCCGAACCAGAAAGCATTGTGGAGCCGCAGCTAAACACAAGTCAGCAGTGCCAGAGGGTTACTAAATAACCCAACAAATCTCTGGCTGTGGGAGCAGGAGCATCAGAGGTCAGTATGTGAAGTCATCCTGCCACCGGCAAGGCACCAGCTAAACAAATGCCTCCTGTATCACGAGGATGTGCCCCAGAAGGAGAGCATACTGGGACAACCCAAAAGGAAGCGAGGACCATAAAAATCAGCTAAAAGAATGCAAGGTGTATGCTAAGCTAAGAGCCGACTTGTGGTGGAGGGAAAAATGGAGGAAAGGACAAGACTGGAAGGAGAAAAGAGATTGCTCTTGGCACTAGGCAAGGAATGGGCGTGTGTTGCAGCTAAGGAGAGTTAGGTTAGCCCAAGGCAGGGTACCCAGGGGCTCCTGGGCTGCAGGCAGTAAGAGGGACGGGCTGCTGCTGCCCTCCGGTGGCTCCCGTCTCACTTTACACCGTTTGTTGTAAAACAAAATTGTCATTTCTTACTAAGAAGTGGGATAGGGATGTTCACAGGTATTAGCTATATGGCAGAACAGCTTAAAAACAGAACCACAAACCCTCTGAGGTTCCTGCATGCCCAGTCTTTGTGCTGTGCTGTCAACGTTCCTGAGAGCGTTTGAGGAAGTCTTTCCTTAGGTTAAAACTGAAAACTAAGTATTATGTTGGTGCAAGAAAAATTCTATATTGTCAAAACAGGATTTGTACCTGAGTCCAGGATTTGTACCTGAGTCCATGATAAGCTAGTGAAAAAGGTTA
>JAUBNY010000193.1:988279-1015652 GCA_032275445.1 Crypturellus soui
AGGTTAAGAGATTGTTGTTTACAGGGTCACAATGATGTACCCTCATCTCAGGCACCTCTATGATACATTCTGTGTCACTGGAGAGTTTTGTATGAAACGGGTTGGGTGAAAATACCCCATCCCTGGGCAAACTTCTGATGTTTTGTTGCTCTCACTTGCTCAGTGGCTTCCCTCGGTGTTTAAAATAAATCTCCGTCCCAGCAGTCACACAGATTATCTTTCTTCATGATCTTTTATTCAGCAGAACACCATTACTGTGTTTTTGACTGTTCCTTACCTCTGCCTCATGACAAATTTCTAGATTCACCCCAGTGCAGTACAAAAAAGCCAGTGAAAAGGCGAGCACGAAATCTGGGTTCAAACAACCCTTGATACAACAGACCAGATCAACAGAATTAGGTGACTTGGTCAACAGTTGGTGTGATCAGGGCTGGTGTGGCAGTTCAGATTGGCCAGACTAGTTTTATGTCTCAGACATCAGAAACAAAGGTAAATAGAAACAGTTTAAGGTTCTTTTAAAGAAGCTCTGACTGCAGAAGGTCTAGAATGAGGGAAATGCTCTACTGTAAATGCAGGGCCCTGTAGTAGTTCTGATTCCATAAGATTTTTGTTGGCTTCTGGTAGTCAGCAGTCTTGCTGAGAGTCTGCCTATTTAGGGAATCTTTTGGTGCAGTGAGTGGTCAGTCTAGAAACCACTCCCATGCTGTATTTTTAGGCATTTATTGTTAGGAAAGCTTCTCCGTTGGTGCTTGTTTTGCCCTGACATGCTGAATCTTGCTGTGATTATAGTTTCTGGTTTTGTAAACAGTCCAGATAGCTCTAAAAGGCTTCTTCTAGGCCTGTTGGAGGGGGGAAAAATGGACCTCAGCACAGAATAAAAGAATGGAGAAGAGAAATTATGATTGTTTCCACAAGTGTGTGAAGTGAGGACACAAAGGTGTCATCAGATAAGTGTGTTTCTTAGCAAATATTTCTGCTCCAGATCATTTATATCAAACACTACTGAGGGTAGCACACAATATGGCAATTTGTTATCCTAAGGTTTGGGTCACATCCCTGACATCCCCATGCACCGACTGTAGAACACTTCTGGCTCCTGGCAATGATGTGCTTATATCATTTCACAAACTGGACAGGCAGCTCAAGCCTCACCTAGATTTCCCTCCAGAACTGAAGTATGCATTAACAGTACAGTTAAAATGTACAGACTGAAAAGGACACCTTCACTGATCTGCATAAATGAGTCACCACAACCTGCATGCAAAGCACTGGGTGTGTTTCCTTAGGTATAGGGTGCTCTTTGTTCTGCCTTGTGATAGGTTGTTCAAATTCAGGTGATAAGATGAGATGGCTTCGAGGCCAGCTGGGTGACTCAGTTTTCCATAACAGAAGGTTAAGGTTGTTCTAGCTCTGTCTGCTCTGTGACTGGGCCAGCATGGAATCAGTACACCTGTGAGATCCCCAGGCTCAAAAAAGGCACGAAATGGTGCTGTGCTACAGGCAATAGCACTGTGAAAATTAAAGGGCATGTTCAATTCAAGTAGCACCTTAGCACCATGATCCATACTTCTTAATAGGTGGATATTATGTGGTCACATGAAATGTGAACAAATGTCTGGATCTATCATAAGGCCTTTCATGGAGGCCTTGTCTCTCATCATTGCAGATATTGGACACCTCTGCACATGATCTCCATCTCGTCACTCCATTGACTCCATTCCTCTTGCTCTCATTTGGCTAATGAGTAATAAAATACAACAGGTACCAACAATACTAGAATCTGTTCAAGGATCCAGCCCAAGACTCCAGTGACCTGCCAACTGCAGCCCTCTGGCTGCCTTTTGACAATCTGGTCTTGCCTATTATTCAAATGGCTGCTAAAGGTCATTATCAGGTGGGTGAGCAAAGGGAAGGACATTGCACACCTCAGCTAGCCTTAATGCCACCTATAAGAACATAATAGTTCAGATAAAATACTGACTTGTGCCTTTGAGCCCTCTGCCCCGGCAGGTGCAAAAGTCATGTTTTTTCTCTGGACAAAGTCAGGAAACACCACTAACGTCAGTACCCATGGAGAAGTACCTCTTTCAGGTTATACACTCAGTCTTGAAGAGGGACCAGGCTTAGCCTATACATTCATTTACCATCTTGCCTCAGTGGGGAAGCCCACTGCTTCCACTGCCTCTTTCACAGCATGGACAACACCACTTCTGTGAAACAGGGCAAGTCTTTTGGTTTTTTGCAGCAATACGATTGTTGTTGCTCTACACTTTCCAGACCCTTCTAAGGTGTTTTCCAGTAGTGTCGCTCCTACAGTAGTGTCCTCCTGCTCTTCCTCGGCTCTCCTATCAGTAGTACCATCCAAAATGCCCTGCCTGCTACTTAGAGTTAGGCCAAAACCTGGCCCACCCCTGCAGCCCTACAAGCCTCATGGCATCCTCCGGGCCTGGTATTACTGTTCTGTTGCTTTCTGGTGGCCAATGAATGAATATCAATAATGCCTGGCTATTTTTATTTACAGTATTATCTAATGTGAGCCTAGTTTCTCTCAGGCTTACCTCAGGACAAGCAGGTATGACAACTCCTGGGAAACCTGCAAAAGCAGAGGAGTCCAGCCTCTGGTTTCCTTCATGAAGACTAGAAATTTGCTCCTTTTTCCCATTCCTGGTTATAACAATGAGATGGCAAAGAGGAAGCTGGGGAAATTTGTACTGGGATCATGTTTTAGGCCATAAACCAGCTTCTCACTGGCAGCATGCCCAAAGCTTGCAAGGAAAGTGAAGGCACTGAGCCCGAGCGGTTGTGGCAGTGGTGCTGGGTTCCAGCTCCCCCTGGTGACAGCAGCTCTCTCCTAGAGAGGATTTTAGCTCTTTGCATCCAAAACAAAAAGCTTCCACCTTCCCTCCGGTTCTGCACTCCTGTCTGGCTCTACTGGACCCTGTTCCCAGCCCAAGGCTCCCCAGGAATACCCAGTCCTTTTCTCCAGACAGCATTTGCACTGGGATAACTGTCCTTGTACAACCTTGCTGGGGATGCACCTGGAGCTCATCTGGGCTGCCCCAATTTAATTGGGACAGCCCATTTAAATCTATTTTCCTTTCATTTCCCCTCTCTGCCCATATCAGCAGTTGGGAAGCAGAGAGCATCTCCTGGATGTGTCCATGTCCCTAGAAGAATAGGACTGACAGCAGCCCCTAACAACGGGTAGTGCCATCCCCTGGTGAGTGTCACGGCTTGGCCGGTATAAAGCAGCTGGGATGCGGACTGTCTGTGGGCAGCTGGTGCTGTGCCCTCCCCTAGGCTCCTGAGGCAGACGGGCTCTTTTGTTCTGGCTGATTTGCTCTCTGCTAGCTTAAAACTCCAGCCTGGGCAGGCTACCCCAGAGATCTCGATTTTAAAAGTATTTCAGTCCCCAGTGAACTCACATGAGCTCTTCTCACCTAAACAGCAGAGCTAAGAGCCACTTTCCAGCCTCTGAGGAGCATGAACTGGAAGCAGTGGGGAAGAAAGCCTGGGATAATCCCGCTTACAATGGCTCTCCCTCAACCTCCTTGAAGATCCGAGCCATCTACAACCCCAAGTCCATTCTGGAGAATCCCTATGAGAACTTTGAAGAGATGGGGGACCCACTGCCCTGCCAGGAAGAGCAGAGCAAGGCTGTGGATGGGAAGACAAGTCCTTTCCCCAAGTGCTGCTTCTACATCGTAAGAGGCATACGAGGTAAAGGCTTTAATATTTTTTGGGAACAGTAATGAATGTTGGGGAAGGGGAGGCATGCAGAAGGAAGAAACCCCAGAGTATCTGTAGAGCCTGGGAACTTACTCACCCTAGACTAGCTTTACTGGGAGATCATCTCTGCTGTTACCATTCCTAATGAAGAAGTACATACGGACTGAGGGGGATGCTCAAAGTTGCACAGTGAAGCTGATGACAGAATCTGTGGCAGAACTGAAGATGTCCTGTATTCACTGCAGTCCTCAATTTGATAATGAGAATATTTTCTCTTTATATGAATTCCACAAATCGAGTAGTGCCCCCTTTCTATTTATTTTAACCTGTGAGCTGACATAAATGCCCACTAGAGAAAATCTAGAGCTGTGAGGACTGAAATACAGAGAATAGCAGGAATGTACAACAGGGCTTTGTTTTAAGGCTGCTGAATGACAGAGGTGCTAGCTTGAAGATAAAGGGGAATGAAGCAATGTGTAGGTTCACACAGAAACAACTGGCTAAGAGTTGGGAGCATCTATGTGCATTGCTGGTAAGGATACAGCATCCCTGAACAAAGCCGCATGTTAAATTGTTGCTGTCATAAGTCCCAATTCTAGACAAACAGAAAAAATAGAGCAAGGAACAGTCTGCCCTAGAGAAATGATTTTGGTTGGTTGGGAGGAGGCCTTGTTTGCCAATGCCTTTTTCTTTCTGCCTAGTTTCTATCTGCAGCTCTGCTTGCTGGTCTCACAAGAACCATTCTGAGCTCTACAGCAGGACAGTTTGGTCCAGGATTGAACAGAGTCTCTGTGATTAGTTCTTTCTTAGCTGTCATTGCAGTTATAGTCCAGCACCATTGATTCATATGAAAGCTAGAGCTAGGCAAGACTTGGAGGGTAAATACAGATTGGTCAGAGAAACTGTCTTATATCTGTTTTATTCTAATGTCCTTTGCTCTAGGAATGTTGCAAGGCCAAACAAACAAACAAACAACAAAAAAAAACACCTCTACAATTTAATGCCAGAATTTGAGATGGCATTTTAATGCCATCCCATTTGAGATACCAGTTCTGGAACTGAAGAGTGCAAATGAGCAGCTATCAGGACACTGCGGCATTCCCTTCTGTCATGGCTGTTGCAGCGTTGTGTCCTGCCAGCAAGACTGGTAAATGCTGTAAGGCCGCAGAACAGCTCAGAGTTGTGCAGGTGAGGAGAGACTTCTGACAGCCTCACTCATGCTGGATGGGGAAGGATAAATCATTTTTCTAAGGACAGAAAGGGACAGTTTGTGTTTCATGCTAGCAACCATTCCTTGGGGTTACTTGTCCATGGCTCTTGGGTTTGTTTACACTCCAGTCTTGAGAGTCCTTCTAGTCCACATTAGCTCCATTCCCAGCTATCCAAGGCAGAGCAATGACAAAGGAGACAGTTTGGAGCACAGTTCAGCTAGGTATAATTTCTGGCAATTCTTTGGACCATGTTTTAAAGAATAGTTGGGTATGCTGGAATTCTGGTTTTCCTGAGTGCACTTTTCTTTTTCCCCTCTGCCCCCTGTAGCAAAGAAACCCCTGACTCTGTTCCCAGCATGGGGATTGTAGGGGTTCCTTGCCTCATGGAAGAACAGATAAACATTTTCAGACTGTGACATGCTCTCATCCACAGAAGAAGAGAGTCATTTAAAAGTAACCTGAACGGACGGCTTCATGAGAAGGAGTTCTGTCCTATCTCTAATGTACCTTTGGTTCCACTAGAGTATGTTTCCATTTTCTTGTTTGTTGCTTAGAACACCAACAGGAGAAGCAAATTCAAACGTAAAATGCCAACTTGTGCCCCTGCCTCTGAGTAGCTGGCCTCTCCTTTCTACTTCCCCAGCCTTACCTTTGATTCTCATACTAGTGTGTCTCTGTTCTTGTGTTCCCTGCTGTTTTTCTCTATTGTGAAGGGCCCTGTAGAGTTCATACCACTCTTTCCTGCACAGGAGTTAACTCAGATGCTCTCCAGGTTTTGCTTGTTTTTGTCAGCAGGGTCAGAGCAGGCTACAGTTTGTCTGCTCAGAAGTGACTGAGGATGCTAGCTAAAACTAAAATGTTCTCTGGTCTGAGATTAAAATATATATGTGTTTGTATATACATATATATCAAAACAGACTGCAATCCTATGCCACTTTTATATATAAATATATACACACACACACTCTAATTTATACCACCACATTTTATACCACACACTTTTGCTTTATACTTTATACACACTTTTGCTTGCTCCAAAGCAAAGAGCTTTTCCTCTTCCCCTGCCAGAGGCTGCTTTCTTTCTGTGGCCTTTGATCAGCTTCAATCCTGGCTTGCAGTGGATGATGGCTGCACGCTGCTCAGGGTGGGCATTGGAGCTGAGCTGTCTGGGAGCTGCAGAAAGGAGCAAGTCTATCAGCACTATTGATGTGGATTCCATCAGCAGGCTTTCAAGTGAAAATTCCTGTGCTTTTCAACCTCAGGAGACTCTTGGCAATCACAGCAGAAACTCACTACAGCAAGAACAAACAAATAATTAATGGTGTCAGGTGGTTCATCAACACCAAAATGGCAAAGCTCACTTTAAAGGAAAGTTTCTCTCCTTTTGATCAACCCTAGAGATGTTTAATGATTTGGTTTTGCTGTGCAAAGAAAGCAGATCATTAGCTGTTGTAAAGAGCCATGACTGCATTGAAGTCAATGGTTCTCCATTGATACATATCCTGCGGATAATTTGGTTCTAAATTCTATTTGAAATATTGAGTTGAGGTGTTTTGATCAAGTCGTATGACCTGCAAGAAATCTGCAAGGGTTTTTGAGTAGGCAAAGGACAAATATTTGAGGACAGATAGTTCAGTATACACTGAAAGAACTGAAGTAGAGATATAAAGCTAGGATCTAATGATGTTCTCCATTAAAGTGCTGTCAGGAGGTTGTGTGTTGGCTTGTGGGTGAGTAAGATGCAGTTTTGTGGTTTCAAGAATGTGTGAAAAAGACTGATTTTTTTCTGCAAAGTGTAATCAGAAAAACTGGCCAAAAAAAGATATGACTGAAACTGAAGCAGAAACAAGTTTTTTTTTTTTTTAGCAAAATAAGAAATACAGCATATTTTACTTTGTCAGGGACAAATCTTAGCTTACAATAGAAAGATTTTCAGCTTTTACTGAAGTTTTGAAACAAAACGTATGTTTTAGATGAAAGGTTTTGTTTCAGCAACAGCAACAAAATTCCAACAGCTCAAGAATCCTCTGGAAACAAGGCTTCAACTCCTCATGGGGCCTCTCAGAATGGCTGTCAAACTTATTTCTTCTCTACACCCAACAGGTCTGTGGGGTACTACACTGACCGAGAACACAGCTGAAAACAGAGAGCTCTACGTAAAGACCACTCTGCGCGAGCTGCTGGTCTACATTGTGTTCTTGGTGGATATCTGTCTATGTAAGTAGCTTGGTGGATAGCTGTCTATGTAAGTAGTTATGGCATCTCATAGGCGGCTTTTCTGTGCAAACTGTGAGGGGAGGAATATGTGGTTTTGTAACTGGCCTTCTTCCCTGTATTTCAGATGTTCAGTTTATTGAACATGTACTCACTGCAGCAAACAGGCATGGTGTTAACCAATAAAATAGCTATTGCACTCATAAATGAAATAACTGTATATATATATATATAATTATATTTATTAAAACTGAAATATAGCTTTAGATTAGACTGGTGCAGGCTACATTTATGCAGTATTTTCTGTACCACTCCATCAGTTCTACCCATCAGCTCCACACTGAGAGCACCTGCCCAGTCCAGGGACTGTTTGCAGCTTCATGGCAAGCACCAGAGAGCAGCTCTAGAAACTTCTGATGATCCCAAAACACAAGAATCAGAAATATTTTCCCCTCTCAGACTTGGTGGGGGGGTGTGGGGTGGAGCTGAGGGGATAATGCAGGTGGCAGCTCACATTGTTGTCCCTGTGTGGATTTAATGCAGCCCTGTATCCACTGCTGATGGCCTTTGTGTGGGTAGAGCAATGGCTGTTTGTTTTGGGAAGCTTCATTTTTTATCACAAAGGAACACCTGTGTCATGAGACAGTGAAGAGGCTTTTATTTAATGGCCCCTACGGGAGGAGAGATACACAGACAATGCTGATCTGAGTTACTATCACAGGGACCCAGGGAAACAGCAGCCCAGTCGCTCTTGCAAAAGAACCAAGATGTGCACACAGATACACGGGCACACGCAAGCATGCCCTGACTCATCTTGCGGGCAGTGGTTGGATGTCAGCTGCTTTATGGTGCCCATTGAGCAGCAGGACATGTTCTCGGGGATCACAGTGATGGATGCTTTCCTGCCCAGAGAGCCCTGTGGAGATGAACCAATATGTTCACTGGGCTTAAATGACCTTGCTCTTTTCTGAAGTTCCTTGGTAAATGAATTTACCTGGAGCTTTTGATATGAGGAAGTGGGGTAATCTCTGTCCCTTCATAGCTTCAGATCAGGATTAAGTGTCTTCAGAATACAGACCATAGGCTCTGTTCTGCAAAAAGAGATTTTCTGAGAGAAATTTTGTCTGAGAAAAAATATCCTGTGTCGCTCAGGAGCTTCATTTACATAATCTAATGGTTTCTTCTGTCATTTAAACTCAGTTTGTCAATCTGATAGTTTAAATCCTGGAATACACAACAAATAAGGTTGCAAGTCCCTTGGTAAAGAGGAAGCAATGTGTTAAGAGTTACCAATGTTTCTGCTTCAATAGAAATCTCCTCTGGGTCAAATTCAGGATGAAATTCTGAACTTTTAAAATTTAGTGCTGGAATACAAGGCTGAACTCCCTGAAGTGCTTAAATCCATCTGTAAGACCTTCAATGTGAATAGCCCCTTTGAATTCAGATAAAAGGTCAGGAGACTGGGGAAAAGGAATAGAATTCCCTACCCTCTTTACCATGGTAGAAGGATGAGAGTTGGGATGTTTGAGGCTTTGAAGGTAAAACCAGCCCTGCAGGAGAGCTGCTGCTCTGGGAAAGCAAAACAAGCTAAGATACCAGAATGGGACAGAATTGTGAAGGGTAGATTTAATGTGAGAAGGGAGTGAAGAAGCTGAGATTCTCCTCACCAGTGTTGCCTCAAGGACTCTGGGCTCTGAGACACATGGCTTGGTGTCCCTATACAAACACTTCTCCTCAGGCTTCTCTCCAGATCATGTCTTGCTGGGAGAAGCCAAAGTATTTTTGCCTAGCATCAAGCTATTTTTCAACTTACCTGTGATAGCACAAGCAATGCGGACAATGAATGTAAATCAGGATCTAGTATTTAGATGCCAGAGAAGACTCCTCTCTCTTCTCCTCTCCTCTCTTGTAGTGACATATGGAATGACAAGTTCCAATGCCTATTACTACACAAAAGTGATGTCCGAGCTCTTCTTGCAGACCTCTTCAGACAGCAGCATTTCATTCCAGTCCATTGGTAGCATGGCTGATTTTTGGGTGGTGAGTACACATGTGGCCCAGTGTAAGGAGTGTTAGAAATCTGTTGGCACTAGGGCTCTCCACGGTACCTCTCTGTACCTGCAGGATTTTGTGTAGTTGGGATACTAGCTAAGCTAAACATTTTGAGTGCCTAGAAGTCTCCATTTCCCCAGAAACTTATCACCTAAACAGACAGGATATAACAGGAAAAAAGAAATGGCTGAGATATGATGCTTGTCACACGGATGAGGGAACTCGGGCCCGAAGAGGGCCGGTCAATTTCTCCAGGTTTCCATGTGACAGAAATGGCTTTGGATTGTATGGTGAGGTGCCCTAGTAGTAGTAGTAGCTCAAATTTCATGGGCATCTCTGGGAACTGTATACTTAACCTGTCTGTAATGCAGACATGGACCAACCTGATCTGTAGATTCTTTATGAGGAAGCTCAATTAAATCTTACGATAACTTTTATCAAAAGAGAATGAGAACTGTGTTCAGTCTAAAAACTAGAGAAGGAATAAGATGGGCCACAGTGAAGGTTGTTGAGATACTGCAGTCATTTCTGCCAGCAAGGCAGAAACTATCTGACAATTTTTCTGAAATATTAGAAAAGGACAATTAACTATGGCACTGTTGTTTTCTCTGCTATTTCTGGGGCACTGGTACATCTCTTTTCCATCCTGTAATTCCCAGCGTGTGCCAGGGCTGCTACTCCAAATTAATGCTCACTGAAGAGCAAGGGACAAAGAAGTGTGTAGGCCCTTCATCTCTTTGTTAGCACAAGGCACAAGCGAGTCTATTTATAGGCCTATGAGGAGCCAGTAGTCACCATCTTGCGCACCCAGGCAAGGAGCATCCTCCTCCTTCCCTACAGCTCCATCCAGCCCCGGTTGTTCCCCTCCTTAGCATGTGGCTGATATGAGCTCTACCACTTCCCAGACTGGGGAGCAGAGTGAGTCAGGGCAGGTCTCATTGCCTCAAGCCCAGGCCAAGAAAAGCTTTCTGAGGTGTGGGCTATGAATGAGGTGCTCTGATCTCCCTTTCTGGCAGTATGCACAAGGCCCCCTTCTGAATAACCTTTACTGGACCAAGTGGTACAACAACGAGTCCCTGGCAGCTCACAGCACCCAGTCATACATCTATTATGAGAATCTGCTGCTGGGTGTCCCGCGTGTGCGGCAGCTGAAGGTGAAGAACAATTCCTGTGTGGTCCATGATGACTTCAAGGAGGAAATCTCAAGCTGCTATGATGTCTACTCAGAAGAAAAGGAGGAAAGAGTCTCTTTTGGACTTATCAATGGAACAGCGTAAGTGTATCTTCTACTATTCAGGGCTAGAAAATCTATTTGTGTGTGTTTAATTGCCCCTAATTGGTCTTTTATAGCTAAAATGAGATTTACTGAACTGCAGGATCTAGGGAATAAGTTTCTTGCATAAGGCTGGAATTCTGGAATTCCTTTTGCAGACAGAGACAGTGAGTCCTTTGTTGAGTCCTTTGTGTCTGTCAATAAGGCCCAATGTCTCTCTGAAGAAAAGTAGAACAGAATGAGGGGCAGTGAGACATGTTGGGGAAACATCAAGAAAACAGGAGGAAACTTGGGTAGAGACTGTGTGTGTGTGTGTGTTGGTGGGTTATTTTTTTGTTTTGTTTTTGTTTCTTTAAGAGAATGAGGATAGATAGATCTGATCCCAAAGGTTTCTAATAAATACATGACATTATTTACTTCTATCCTGGAATTTAGGAGCTAGAAAAAAGGAAGTGCATCCTTTTCACCTTGAAAAAAAAAAAAAATTCTTGACCTGTTTTTCCAGACTTGAAGTGGCTTAAGTATTCTTAAGATCCAGTGCTCCTAACTTCCTAGGAGCTAGGAACTACTGAAATAGGCTGCAACCTGTAAAACCTGTGTGTGGTTTTTTTTTTTTTTTTTTTTTTTTTTTGTCTCACACTTGGATTTTTTTCAGTGATGATTCATGTGATTGATGTGGATTCTCTCTATGCTGTGGGATACTCTACAGCTTATTAACTCCATGATAACTACATGTGTTTTGGTCTGTGAAAGAAAAAATGTTGCTTATAAGGAAAAATAAATGCAAGCGTATAGAAAGCAATACAGCAGATCCTGGGAGTAACCTCCAGCCAAAGCAGGCAGTGGAATAGCCTATGAACTTGCAGGATCCGTCCCTCTATTACACAGCGAGCGAGCCATGTTGTGTCACTGCCAGGAATCAGTAGCTCATAAGTCTATCAACAATGAAGAACTGATGTAGCTTCAGATCTGAATAAGGAGTTAGGTGACAATTCTTGAATTAAATCCTGTTGTCCCTCAAGGATATAGCTGTGTTTTTTTTTTTTTTTTTTTTTCTCTTGCCTGCTAAGTTATATCCAAGCCTGTGGAATGTGATGCCTTTGCCTATGGCTTGTCTCTTTCAGGTGGAGGTACCATTCTGAGGAAGAGTTGGGGGGCTCATCTCACTGGGGAAGACTAACCAGCTATAGCGGGGGAGGATACTACATAGACCTCAAGTTGACCAGAGAAGAGAGTGCCGAAGCCCTGAAGGTCTTGAAGGAGAAGTTGTGGCTGGATCGGGGGACACGAGTGGTCTTCATTGATTTCTCGGTGTATAATGCAAATATCAATCTCTTCTGTGTTCTGAGGTAGGCTGTCTCACTGGAAACCCTTCTGCCTCTTTTCTTCCTCAGTGCCACAGATTCTTATAATGTAAATATTATCTGGTCTATTGCAGGTAGGACTGACAAGCATCGGTATCTCTTGTATGTATTAGCAAGAAGACTCAGTCTTCCTGACACAATAGTCATTCTTGACTTTTCTTCCTGCCCTATTATAAACAGGGAAACATCAGAGATAAGATTGCAAAAAACACATGCGCATCTTTTCCACTCCTAGTTTGGTGGTTAGCTCATGTTCAAGTCTGATGCCTCTAAAATTTATTTAAGAGTGTCCATCATCCCATTTGTAATTATACAAATTACAAGGATGTGTGTGTTCGTTTCAAGGTTAGTGGTTGAGTTTCCAGCCACTGGTGGCGCCATTCCCTCCTGGCAAATCCGGACAGTCAAGCTTATTCGATATGTCAGCACATGGGACTTCTTCATTGTTGCCTGCGAAATTGTCTTCTGTATCTTCATCTTCTACTATGTGGTAGAGGAGATCCTGGAACTGCGGATCCATAAGCTTCAGTATTTCAGCAGCATTTGGAACATCCTGGATGTGGTCGTCATTCTGGTAAGGATTCTTGCTTGTTTTGGGAGACGATAGCAGGGAGGTATAAGGGCCAAAACAAACAAAGGAACAGGGAAGCTGGCCAGATAAGACAAAAGTGGGACCTGTGTTTTGCTCCAAAAGCAGAATGAACTAGCAGAACAAGGTGAACAGGTACTCTTCCACTGCTTATTAGGAGAAAATTATTTCCTTAGGGATGCTTGAGGGCCTATGAGTTTGGTCAGGACATTATCCAGTGTATTAAGACCTTATTTCCATCCCCATATTTGGTTACAGTTATGCAGCAATATCAAGGAGTTATGTGACATTTGAATTCATATGGAAGTCATATCCAAAGCAGTCACTGCAGACGCTTCCTCTTTGCAGCTCTCCATTGTTGCTATTGGGTTTCACATCTTTCGCACCATCGAGGTGAACAGATTGATGGGAGAGCTGCTGAAACACCCGGACACCTATGCAGACTTCGAGTTCCTGGCATTCTGGCAGACACAGTACAACAATATGAATGCAGTCAACTTATTTTTTGCCTGGATCAAGGTATTACAGGGGTCTGACAGGTGCAAGGGCTGCAGTCTTGGACCTCTTCCTCCAAATAGTTTGGTGTTTGTCTCGTCTATCTGAGTGAATGGGAGTAAAACCTATAGAACAGAGAAAGGTTTCAGGAGTAAATTCTGTTTACAAGAAGTCCAGACAGATTTTCATTTTATACAGAGGCCAGTTCTTCAGGACAAGAAGATAAGCGTAGAAGTTGTGGTGTAAAAAGGTTTTTTATATTGTGGTCTTTAACTTTGTTCTCCAAATTATTAAAATAGTACAGGGTGGACAACTAAACAAGCCATGTTATTTCTTGATGGCCACCGGACATCTGAAAATGGTTTCTCTCTTTGGACTCTCTATTTCAATGAAAACCTCATGATGTGGTGGAAAACCATTCCACATTAAGAGCTTCTCATTATCATGAGCTTCTCATTATCATGAACTTCATTCATAAGTCCTTACTGCAATCCCTCTTTACGCTTTCTTGAGACGCAAGGAACAAATAAACTTGCTTTTGGTTCCATAGGAAGATAGTGACGCGCCTGGGACAAACATCTCAAACTCTAGGCCACCACTCACTTTGTATCTTTAGTGCCTTGGTATTATAAGGACTGTCTTGCCTTAGTTAGCATATACATACGTTAGCCAGCATGTTAGTTGGCGTGTACATATGATGGATTGGGCTAACTTTGTCCCTAATCTTTCTTTCTTGCAGATATTCAAGTATATTAGCTTTAATAAAACAATGACCCAACTGTCCTCCACACTGGCACGCTGTGCTAAGGACATCCTCGGCTTTGCCATTATGTTCTTCATTGTCTTCTTTGCTTATGCCCAGCTGGGTTACCTTCTTTTTGGGACACAAGTGGAAAACTTCAGTACCTTTGTTAAATGCATGTAAGTGTGTAAGTCATACTTAAATTTTTGGGATTTTCAACTGTCAGTAACAGAATTTTAACCGCTTGCCAACCTCTCTGCAATCCCAGTTGCACCCAATTGCAAATCAGTGTGTCCATTCAGGATCTGTATAATCTCATAGGTAATAGAGCCAGAGTGGCTAATATGTTGCTGGCTATCCTGCTGCTCTAACATCCTCAAGAAAAAAGAAAGCAGTGAGGGGAAAAAAGCAAGGGTTACAGATCTGTTTGTTTGTCTAGTGTTTTTTATCAAGGATGTGAACAGCTGATACTACCCAAACTTTGAGGCTCCTCACAGCCCTATGATTCAATGGATGATCCAGCTTTTTCAGAGCAGGTATTTAGCAAGCTATTTCATTTTGATGAATTTTAGACAACCTTTCACTTAATGTGGACTTGCTAGGCTCACTGAGGGCACTCAGCGTGTGGAGCGTTTCAAAGTCATTTTGCAGGAAAGCATCACAGCTGAGTTGATAGTTCAACTTCTTCAGGCTTCTCACTCACTGTGGGTAGCATGACACTGCCTGACCGTCACTGTCACCTCAGCGCTCTGTTTTTCTACACATCTGCAGAGAGCTATAGGCTATGATTAGGTTACATTGCTCTGTGATCAGTGGCAAGAAACAAGTAACTTAAAAGGAGTCTTGAGCATTATCTTTTTTAAAATGGGAAAGAGTCCCAGAGCTCGCATGAACTCAGGGGCTGGGCAACAGCTGCATGACAATTTTTTCAGTGCAATAGCTTTCGTTCAGAAAATGCATTTTAATCAAAACAGAAACATTTGGAGTGAATACTGCTCCTGGATTTTGACAGGAAGAGCTAAGGTACTGCATTTCTGTTATCAATGTGATGGCTTTATACACTGAAATGAGAAAATTAGATTCTAGCTTATGTTAATACTTAAATATGATTGTGATAAGAAAGCAGTTTTGCTTCAACATTACAGCTCATTCTGAAAACTATAGTCATATGTTATAGGTTAACTTTAGAGAAGATGCTGAATTTATCTTAAAATTTTAAGCTTTGTTGTATAACAGTCTAAGTAGAGATTTTCAAAGTTGGGGGGCGGGGGCAGAAAACACCTTACTGACTTACTGGAGTGAGACATTTAAACATTGCTGAAGTGAGATAATTTAAACCTAAAAAGAGAAAGCAAAGACATATTCCTCTTTCTTAGACCCAGAAAACATTTCCAGTTCCCTAGATACTACAAATACAAGGAATACTAAATGAAGTTTTGCATTTTTCAGGCAGGACAAGGCCTTTACCAGCACAGGGCTCCACTGTTGGTTTGTGTTGGTTTGTGGGTGTGGAATTTGATGCTTGTTTGTGGTTGTGTGGGTGTGTGTGTTTTGTTTTTTTTCTTCTTGAGAGTCATTCCACTGTTCCATTTCCAAAGCAGCCCTGAAAATAATGCATCTGGGTACCTGAGGTGGTGGATGAGCAGTGGGAAGAGGGAATAGGTGGATGAGTATCTGCAGAAAGGGGTGGCAGGGAAGGAACTTTTGCTAACTTTGCCACTGAATTTGGTCAGTCAGAAAATAGTTTCCATGAGACAGCTGCTTTTTCTATTACTGGTTGCAAATTCAACTTGTGTAATAAATAGACAGTTAAGTTTGGTCTTTCAGGACCCTTATATTGTGACTTCCCACAAGCAAATGAGTTGGAGGAGAAAAACACTGCAGAGAATGACTCCCATGCCTCTGAGACAATTCTTCAGTCCGCGTATTTCCTTAGGCAATGTGTGATGTTAAGGAAGACGTATCGGAACAGCAGTAGTTTTCAGCCTAGGCTACACAGACCCCAGTCACCCAGGGCTTTTTATGGAAGGTGACTGAAAAGAAAAGTTCTATGGAAGGTGACTGAACAGAATAAATCTTCTCTTCATTAGACTTGTTTCATTTTAAGTGTTATAAATTGCAAAAGATTGAATATCACTGTCCTGCAGGAACATTCTCCCCACCCTTTCATGGTCTCTGTCTCCATGGAAGGCTTCTATGGTCCTGAGTCAAAATGCCATTATGAGGGAAAGTTCCAGATTTATTCTTTAACTCTTCTTGGGAGCAAACGCACCTTAGACAGCCAAAAAAATGTGTGGAAATAAAGTTTTACTTTCCAAACAGCTCTTGCTCTCATCAGCTCAACTCCATTTACCCCTTGTGCTAGGGATAAATTTATTCAATGAGTTAGACCCAGTTCTGTCTTATGTCTGTGGCCATTTAGGCTGCAGGCAGGTTCAGGACTCGCCCTAGGACTCTCTTAGGTAGGATAAATGTCTATGCCATTGTGTAATCTTGTTTTCTTCCTTTCCTCCAGCTTCACCCAGTTTCGGATCATTCTTGGTGACTTTGACTACAATTCCATTGACAATGCCAACAGGGTCCTTGGGCCTATTTACTTCGTCACTTATGTATTTTTTGTTTTCTTTGTGCTCCTGGTAAGCAAGAAGGACTTTCTTGCTCTATATTGAGCATGGCACCTGGCAGACCTCTTGTGGCAATCCCTCCCCCGTGTTAGATGTGATACAGATGCTTGGAGAAAGCCCCTGTTACATTAGCTGTGCAGCACAAATAGACCAAAGTAGAAAAAGAGTACATTATTGCAATTGGAGATTTGAGGCTCAGAAAGACTAAAGGTCAGTTCATAGTATTCATGGTAGATTTGTGGTAGAGGTTAAGAATGAAGGGGAATACCACTAGTGCGGTAATAGAATTCAGGATGCTTAGACTAGCTGCTTCCTAATAGGCAGGGAGGAAAGCACAGGAGACAGTCCCTGTCTTCCTTGGCAGTGCGAAGGGATGTTCACAGTGCCAAAATTTAATAATAAAATACAATAACTAGGAATCAAAAAATGTTGTACAGGATAGGCTAGCAGAGATGGTATTTGAAGTAGGAGCAGCCTTTCATTTGTCTGTTGGGAACCCCCCAGATGAGAATAGCTTCTGTTTAACTGAGCCCTGCATGGCTATGCTGGTCTCTTGCTGCCTCAGCTGCTGGGATAGACAAGGTGTTTCATATTTCTCCATCTCTTTTCCTTTCTCCAGAATATGTTTTTGGCCATCATCAATGACACCTACTCGGAAGTCAAAGAGGAGCTTTCAAACCAGAAGGATGAGCTACAGCTCTCGGACATCTTGAAGCAGGTAATGAAGATGGAAAGTTGTACTCCTCGAGAGCTTAAACTCAAAATGTTTTCTTGGAATCCATGACCCACGTGAAACTTGTCATAGGAAAAATCTGATTTCCAAGTCCAGATCTCCCTTCATGGAGCAGTATCTGAGGTGCCAGTGGTCCCCTTTTAGGACAGATCAAGCTCCCAGACCCTTTGGCGATGAGGAGATCAGAAAGTAGGGGTTGAGGGAAGCTCCTCACTTGAGCATGAGCAACCAAAAGTATTTCCCAGATACCTTCCTTCTCATGGCAATCACTGGATAAACTTACTTCAGTGACTATGACATGGTGCATTCTGATCTGGAGCAAAGGAAGTGGCAGGTTTACTTTGCAGAGTTGAGCATTTTACAGTGGTGAAAATATGGTGGGTGACATCCAGATTTCTCTTCAGCAAAACTCCTGCCAAGGTCCTACAAGTTCACAGCTGTCTCTGTTACAGATGAATACCCAGGAAATGAACAATATTTGTGACATTAAACTGGATAGTTGCTTGCTGGAAGCTCTGTCAGCTCAGATAAAGGAGGAGAAAGGAGAAGAAAATGAGGGTAACTTTTTTTATGGGCACAGGGAACCATGTTGATACCTCTTTAAGAGGTGGTTCTAATTTAGAGATGAGGCCCAAAATGCAGTGTTGCATTTTGCTTCTGGAAAGCTTGAAATCTCCCCAAATTACTAAGCATCAGTATTCCTTCAACTACCAGTATTCCACTGCTAGCTCTGCCTTAATTCTCACTGTTCTATCTCAATAATTCAATGTCTATTTACACCTTTAAGAGCTACAACCGGACACTGATGAGGCTGAAGCTGAAGAAGGAGAGAATTTCTGATGTACAGAAAGCACTGCAGAATGGAACAAAAGAACTGGATTTTGAGGACTTCAAGAACAACTTGAAGAAGTGAGTCAGCTTGAGGGATGCTCTCTGACCCTTTTCACATACAAATAATTTAAACTCTGTGACTTTCAAGGTCTGGACAGCAGTTAGCTCATTCCTGGATGACATAAGACATAGAAATGGTAAGGGCCTCCTTTCCTGACATGTTTAGTCTCCTATCCTAAATTGAATTGTTTTCCAAATGGAAAAACAACAGCAATACTTGTCACTGGCAGATGTCAACAATGTGTCACTTTCAAAAGCAAAGCTCGTTGACTATTAAAGCTGACCTATGTAATTTGGAGCCTTGGGCTTTCTCTTCTTTTACAGACTAGGCCATACGGACAAAGAGATCACAGCTACCTTCTCCAGGTTTGACAAAGATGGCAACCAGATCCTTGATGAAGAGGAGCAGCAGCAGATGAAGCATGACTTAGAGGAAAAAAGGGTAAAAGGAGGACAAAGCAGAAAACTTTGTTTTGTACAGACCACTCTAGAGTGGCCTTTGGAGTCTTTGGGTTGGAGGTGAAAACTAGGCAGGGAGCACTGCTCTGTCTCTGCTTGGAGAGTAGTTGTGTGTGTGGCAGTTTGAAGCTAAGCGTTGTTCACGGTGAAGATGACACAGTGTGGTTATCCATCTTTGCGAAAGATTCTGTATCTCTCTTCCAGGTTGCTTTGAATACGGAGATTGAAAACTTGGGGAAATCCTACGATGGCAACAACTTGGATGAGAATCTGGCCTACCTGGAAGAAAAGACTAGCCCTGCCAATAAGGCCAGCTGGGTCTCCAAAGAAGAGCTGCAAGTGTATGTTGGTGCTGATAGTTTAGTCTCTCTGCAAATGGAGGATGTGAATCTCTGTTGCTTCGTTTTCTGATGTAACTGTTTACACTGGTGCTGAGCAGCTGCAGTGGGAGCTTGTCCCTTTTTACATGTACACACACAGATGAGCGGATCAGAGGAAAACTGGGCCGGTTCCTGTAATGTACTCTGCTTGTTTTGGTAAAAGACTGAGCTGAGTAATTTTCTTCTATGCCTCTTAAATAATCTCTGCAGGTGTCAGCTCACCATGAATCAATAATATGTTGTCATGCTTCAGGTTAGAAGACAGCCTGGACAACATTTCACAGAAGCACAGAATGGCTGAGGTTGGAAAGGACCTCTGCAGGTCATCTAATCTAACCCCACCCCTGCTCAAACAGTCACTTAGATGTAGGGGAAGTTGGTATCTTTACAGAAGCTCTTGAGGGAATAAATATACTTGGCTTAGAGTCTATATGGCCTTCACCTTCCAGATCTGAGAATAATACAAACCTGTTTCTTCTGCAGGAGTAACATGGATAAATACAGTAGAGAAAAGCAGGGTCTCCCAGTTCCGCTACAGACACAAACCAAACAATCCCCATAAGGCCCTGTCACAGGAGAAGCAGGTGCAATAATAAATATAATGAAATTAGATTGTAGATGGACTGTAATCCAAATTGTTTGGGATCTACCTCAGTAAAGTCACAATTACAGCTGAAAGCCCAGTGTAGCATTACATGTGCAGTGGACATGCGTCAGTTTGACATGGAATATGTGCTTCTGTTGTGACATCTGCCTTGTTGTACATGAGATCTGCTGCAAATCCTGGTGTCAATCATAACAGAAACTTTGAGAGTGTTCCCACTGTCTTCCCCAGACTCCTGCAACGTGTGCTGCAACTGGAACAGTCCATCAACAGCATCAGTTCCAAGATCGATGCGGTGGTGAGCAAACTAGAGGTGCTGGAGAAAAACAAGCTAAAGGGGAAGGACTTGATAGGCAAAGCTTCGGATAACACTACTAAGGTTGGTAACCCTCCACCAGGCATCTGGACTAGCTCCAGGGCAGGTGACCAACCCTGCTCTGTGAATGGATGTAGTATCAGCTATGCTTTTCAAATCTCTGTTCAAATAAAAGTTGGACATGATCAGCATTTTGTATGATGAAACACCTTCTGTTTGAGGACAGTAGCATCAAACCATTTGTTTTACACCCCTCAGTTAACCACAATACCATTTAAAACCTCTTCCAGCTACTTTAACACCAAGCTCATTCTAATGGGAAATGGATGCAATTCACTTGTACTTGCTTATCCCCAGCCACTAGAAAACACCCAGGAAAGATAATGATACTTCTGTGGACTGCAAAATGTGTGGACTATGGATCCACAGTGGAAGACAGTGCAAGTCCACAACCTCTCATTGTAAAGTTGTGACTTTTGCTGAAGGTGGCCTATATTACATGAGCCAGCATGTTTAGGCATTCGACTCTGAAGCCAAAGGCAATAAGTAGGGCTCCCACATGAGCATTTTCTTGTTTTGATGTCTCACATAACAATAATAGCCTGCACTGAGCCAAAAGGAAGCTTATCTTTTGAGCAGAACATTCTTGTGACCCCTTATATCTGAAAGAGTGTTTGGGAGGTCCTACTTCTGAAGGGAACAGGCCTACAAGCTGCTTTCAACATTTGCTTGCAGGTTTGCTTTGTCACAGCATTCCTGGGAATGTTCTTGTGGAGGCAAGGAGGGCTGACTTTTCTCATCTGTCTAGTGTCTGTACATCAATGTACACCAAAATACTGCAGCAAGCAGTATATTTAATCTTTAATAAACACTTGTATTAATTTCAGGAAGAATGTTGGAAGATATTCAAGGATTGTGCACAGCCTCATCTTGCTGTTTGAAACATTGCTAGACTTCTTGGTGTGTTCCTAACAACACAATCACTATTTCTCTTGGTTAACAGGAGGAAGAACCCAGTCAGGAAGAGCTGGTCCACCAGAACCCACATGAGCCAAAAGGAGAACTAGAAGGCTGGGGAACAGAGTGTTTACGAAGAAATAGCTTGAGTGGCAGCTCTGCACAAAATGGGATCTGCCCCAGCATGTCCAGGTCAAATTTACCAGGGTCTTGGGTGCCCAAGAACACCTGGCCGCAGTCTGTGCACTTCTAGAAACAGCCCAATACTTCCGTTCTGGCTCCCAAGGTACTAAGTCAATGTCTGTGGCTTCCCTGTAATTAGAATAGTCAGCTGAGCACAGACACCGCTGTTGGCAGGGACTGGCAATGTGTAGAAACAAGGATGCCCTTTTTCCAAAATAAGGGATGACACCATAATCTAGAATTTCTGGTCCCAGTATCTTTAGACTAAGGGAATTTTGGAAACATAATCTGTTTGAATTCTATCTCTTAACGGGCTGGTCCAAATTCCTTTTACTGTTGCAAGAACTGAAGATGCCAGAGCCGTGGGAACACTTGTGTCCAGAGCTGCATGTTGTAATTTGTTCCCAACACCTACATGCTCATTCTCATTATTATTTTTTTAGGACAAAGTTATGTAAACAAGGGTCATATAATCATCAGTGTGAGATAAAAACAACTGACTTCTTATTTTCATTCACTTGATTGTTAAAAACATTTTTTTAACCTCTAATAGTTTATTTTCAGAATGCTTTGGTAACCCTCTCTACCTTAGAGTCAAAACTTACAATAAGAGGATATAAACACCTACCCAGATAACTGAAATGAAAGTTGACTCATGCTGTAATTAGGAGGAGATTTGCAATATCATAGGGATATTTCAAATCCCTATGGAAGGGATTTGTTACTGGCTAAGTTCTAAGCCCTGAATGTTGGAGAACAACCTTGTGCTAACATGGTTTATAACACAGCTCAGTTTCTCAGTTTTCTCAATTTTTAGGCTGTTAATCTTAAACTTCAGTCCACAATGTTTCTCAAAAGTCGTATCATGTTTCCAAAGTTGTAACACTTTTTTTAACCAAGAAAGGTGTTTTTTTTTGTTTTTGTTTTTGTTTTTTTTTTTTTTTTTTTTGCGGTTGTGGGTGTCAACACTGTTTTAGTTGAGGTATGTTGTGGAAATGAGATGAACATCAGTTTCTCCAGCAGGTGTAAAATGCTTTTATTTTTCCTCTGGACATTCACAATTTTATTGAGGCTTTTCCCCTCCCATGTAACTGTGCAGCCCATTGAAGTTAGTGTAACTCAGCACTGCCCTTAGTGGGTGTATTCTGATCTGCACCTGTGGAGAATCAGGCCTTTCAGTCCATTCTGCATCATAACAGTTCTGTTCTGTGGGATTTGGGTTACTGCACTCATAACAAGCACACTAAGTTGTTAATATCTTTGTGAAATGTTGGCACAAGATTATTCAGTGAAGTGAGTGGGGATAAGACTTTACATGTTAGTTGGATTAATTTCCAGTTTTTATAATAAACTTAATCCCAGGGCTATTATAAAGTTTATAGGGCTCATTTCCATTCACTGCTGAAAGGCAATGAGCTCTGGGGTGAAACATGTTGCTTGTGATAAAGTTTAGGACAGGACCATACTAGAAGTATTTGAAATAGCCTATCCATTGCTGTTCAACAATGGCTGACCTCAGATGAGCTCTGTAGGCTTAAAACTATTGGAAATGTGATTTGTACCAGACTGCTAACAACTTACATGAATGCTTCTATGCAGTCTGGTGATAAGGTCTGTGTGGTGGTGTGCAGGGGCATCTTATGTTGCCACTTCTGAAAGATGCACATGTTGCTGTGTTCTGGGAAAAGCATCCCTTGGGAATGTCTGAGGAACCTTAGGAGCAGCCATGGAACCCAGCAGCCTGGTCCAGGCTCCAGAGCTATCCATAGCTACACAATAGCCCTGACAAACAAAAGGACAGGGTCTCTGAGGGATGAGAGCCTAGCTGGAGCTGTGAGACCTCGTAATAGGCACTAATAGTAAACACAGTTGCTTACAAATGTCAGAACTGAAACATGCTCATGATTGATGGTGGGAAGCTTTGCTGTTCATTTCTGTTAATGAACTGGGATGTGTGCTGAGATGCACAGAGGAAGGATCTTCCTTAAACTGTTTTGGCTGGGAGACTCTCTTCTGCCTTCCTGCCTCCTTTCCTGGAGAAAGGCCACTACCTTTTTACAATGCTGTGATTTGGATTGTGCCAGCATCATTCTCAGTGTAAACAAGTCCTGACAGTGGTATACATCTGTGCCTGCATTAATGTCTTTTCTCTTACCTGTACAGCTCTGTGCAACTGTGTCTTGTCTGTTCCTTCTCAAACATGCTGCCATATAGATGATGTGTCCCAGACCAGGGCAAGCCAAATACACATCCCAAGCAATCACTTGTGTGTCATTCTTAACTATTTAAGCTAGTTGAGAAATATATACATAAATTCACTGCCTGATAAGTCCTTGTAGTTCCTACTTCCAAATGTGCGTTCCCAAATGTGGTCTCCCATTAGAAGGTGGGGACCATTTAGGTGATATGTCTCAGGGAAAAAGTAAAGTATTTTTCCTCTGTGGTATGTGCATGGCTCTGTGTTGGTTCAATTTGTACAAGGTAGCCATGCAAACTGCACTGTCTGGCAGAAGATGGCTGTATGTTTTGCTACTTAAAATCTTCACAAGGTGACCTGGGCAAGTTTAAGTAAGAGGTGGTCTGGAGTCCTGTCCATCATGGTGGTTTGTGCCAGCAGCAGCATCCACGATCACGATGCTCCCTGACGTGTGTGCCCTGGCTGAGGAACTGCCTTAAAGAGCTCACAGTGCCAGCAGGGGTAGGGGGCAAAGTCACAGCCACACTATCAAGCAGAGGTGAGGCAGGCAGAGATGCACTGAGTTGCCCAGCGTGGAACAAGAAAAATGGTAGGAAGAAGGACTGCAGATATATCTGAAGCCAGGCTCCTGCTACAGCGATGTAACAGCAGTCAGTGGTGGCCAGGGGCATGGAAAGCTCCCTCCAGTGTCTCTTCCCTGCACTGCTCCAAGGACATGCTGCGTTTGTCCAGCAAAGAACAAGGCTAACTCGGCACAGTTAACACTGTGTTCAGTTTACCAGTAGATGTCAGCCAGCACCATTAGCAAACCCACATGCCTACAACTTCTCAGTGTCATGTCCCGAGGCAGTAAGTAGCAGATCTTTCTCTTGTTTTACTAGGAGAAACTGAGTCATAGAAAAAAATGACTTTTCCTGAAGCTGCCTTACAGACAACTCAGGCTTTCCAAAATGCCCCTTATCACACTAGAGCCACCCATGCACATTTTTCCTGCAGGCTCTGCCCATCTCTGTCAGGTTACAGTTCTTCAGGCTTTCTCTATTATTTAAACAGGGTTTGTACATGTTTTGGTCATTTTTGCAGTGTTTTTACTAATCTGCAATAACAGCTCTTACTAGCATATAGCTGTTGCTGACTGCTCTGCCTTTAGCGTAGGGGCTTGTCAGCTGGAGATCTCACTGCCCCTTCCCCTTTTACAATCACGTTGCAGCAGGAGTCATTAAAAAAAAGGCAACATCAGGGGACAAGTCACTCAAAAATAAACTATATTAAAAATTAGAGAAAATGACTTGAGAAACAAGCATCATGTGATAAGCCAGCTGCCTGCAAACTCATGGAAAGTGCCATGCAGTCCTTCTGCTGGTCACAAATGCCCTACTGCAGGGCTTCCCTGCCTGAAAGCACAGAGTCTAGTACTGGGAGAACACACGATTTCATGGGGTGCAAATGTCCAGCCCCTGCTCCTGAGCAAAGACGCCGAGAGACCCACTGAAGAGAATACACTGAATGCTGGAGGGAGGTGGTGAGGCTGCGAGGCTTTGCTCTCGGGCTGGTTTGGGGGCGGCACGTGCCTAGTATAGCTGCCCGTGGGCGGCCCCACTGTGCACCATGAGCCCCACGGCGGCGGCAGTCCTGTGCCAGCCCCAGGGCGGGGTGAGCGGTGCCCGGGTGCACGAGGGAGGAGGGTAACGTGGTGCTGATAAAACAATGCGCGGGACGGGTGCCAGCTCCACGTCACGGATCAAAGCCAAGCTCGTGATGGCGCACCGCAGCAAGTCACCCAGGGAACGCACGTGCCTGGCGTGGTGACAGACTCCACAGCACAAGCCATCTCAATCCAGCCATGAACGAAGAGAGAAAAAGCGTGTGGCAGAGCCAGCCACTTCGGCGTCATTCTTCGAGACGACCAGTCATGTCTCTGCTGACGTGCTCATCCCTAAGGTATCAGAGGGTGCGGTGGCCCGAGAAACCATTCCTGAGAGCAACATGCCTGAGGAGCCATCCCCGCAGAGCATTTCTGGGGGCTGTGGCTATGTGGAGGGTTGCCTTCTGTAAAAAAGCATCAGAAACAAGAGCAAATGGCTCCCCAGACAAATTGCTCCTTATACATTTGCATGCACAAGCGAAAAAAAAAGCTTCGAAATCAAGTACAAAGGTTTCTGGAATTAACAGCTTGAAAGGGCAGCACTCTTCCTTAGTTTCTTATAGAATAGGTGACTGCTACAGCAATGGGAAATGTCAGTCTTGCTGAATCCCTCTTGTTTTGGAGTGTTTTATCTGTGGTGGGTGTACCAGGCCACTAGCCTTGTCTTCTCCACCACATAAATAAGGAGACAAAAGCAGTGGACAGCACCAGGGCTGTTTGCTGGATGACAGAGTGGTTGAGGTTGAAGGGGACCTTAAGAGATCATCTCCAAACTACCTGCTCCAGTAGGTCACCCAGGACCTATCCAGATGGCTTTTGAGTACCTCTGAGGATGGAGACTCCACTGCCTTTCTGGGCAACTTGTTCCAGTGTTTTGCCACCACCGAAAGAAATAACTTTTTCCTTATGTTCAGACAGAACCTCCTGTGTTTCAGTTTGTGCCTGTTGCCTCTCATCCTATCACTGGGCACCACTGAAAAGAAGCCCTTGCCCTACTGCAAGGAAGTCTGAACGTGTTCAGTGCTGCCGCAGCAAATACTAACAAACCGCAGCAGCTCAGGCCTTGGTAGCAGCTAACAGGTAACAGCTCTTAGAAGGGGTTTGTGGGGGCATCCTGAACTCGGCTCCTGTGAAAGAACATTGCATCTGTAACACGTAACATTGCTTATGTCAACACTGACATCTAGGGACTCTGGAGAGCTGAGCTGGGACAAGCTGCAATCCTACTAAGCTTCTATGGCACCGAGGCTCTCAGAAGGGAAGCAAAACTACAGACTATCCATTCTCGCAAATGGCAAAAAACATACAGCAATCTGCCACACCAAATGCAGGTGAGCCTTGCTCTGGAGAACATGTGTTGTTGTCCTGCTTAATGCTGTGCCAGCTTTGTCTGCAGTGCCAAGCCCTGCTCTGAATGTGTCAGAGCACAGGGTCTTGCTGGGCCTCTCCAGGTGTGTTTTGTTGGAGACCACATGGGAGCTTCCTTCCCTCTTTGTTATCAGGCTCCCTAAAGCCGCCCACCAGCAGCTACAGGGGATGGCTGAGATGTTTCACTGGTCTAGGTCACCATTCCCAGCTTTCACATCAGACCTCAGTGTTTCTTACCCCTCTGCCTGTCTTATCTCTCTCCCTTTGTCTGTCTAGACTGGGAGGGAAAGATGCGTCCCCCTGTATCTGTACTGTACCTCAGATGGTGGCCCTGGGTTATCTGTAACAACACAAATAACCCTCAGCTGGAGCTGTAAGGCTATATGTTAATTTTTTTTTAACTACTGAAGAACTGGAGCAGTGGTTTAGATGTTCTAAATACTTTAAACTGCAGATGTTTTATCCTTGCCTGATTATCCATTTTATCCAGATAAAGCCTGTGTGTAGTTCTGTTGATTTTAGTTTAGCTATTTATAATTTGTCAGGCTCAATGTACCACACTAGTTAAATATTGATATTCTTTACACATAGATTTGCTTGAATCCTTCTCTATCTTTCAGCGAGTAAGGATTCAGAGTTGTTATGTATTCAGATAATGGACTAAATGATTAACAAAACTTTACTTAGCCAGATTTCTGTGTAATATACAAGTCTTGCAAAAGGCAACTTCCCAAAGGCATGCAGCACTTTAACCTAGTAATGGAGGCCAGTCAGCACTAGCTTTGACATGATGAGCAATCAGCATGGAAAAGGCAGTGACTTTGTGCCTGAGCCTGTATGTGCAGCACAGCTGTACACATCTGTATAGGGTATATCCTTCAGGATGGTTTCTGGAGCTTTTGATAAAGAAAAGCTAGGAAATATTTCTCACTCATGCATCCCCATAGCTGATACTAGTATTCTTCTCCATTGTTCTCAGCTGCTTTGTACACAGAGTATTGGAATCTGCTTCTTGCTGCATTCTGCTGGGAAGGCAATAATAATTCATCAGCATCCAGCTCCTCCCACATCTACTTCTCATTCACTCTCTTGTTGGCTTAGGTTCCTAAAATATTTTATGAACTTTCTGGAATTCAGTATCAGGCTTGATTGAAACAAGCTGGATCTTCAAGGCAATGAAAGAGGGGTCCCAAGGAAAGCAGTGGAGAAACAGATCTAAAAATATTACATCTCGTGAGTGTGCTAGGCAAAGCCGTAGCTGACTTGATTAAGTGTTCACTAGTCTCGGTCTAAGATGAGGGCTGGACTAGAGGATCGCTCCAGCGATCTCTTCATCCAGTTTTTCTG
>JAUBNY010000194.1:44507-55091 GCA_032275445.1 Crypturellus soui
TTACTAAAACAACACTGAAACAATCCAATATTTGATTGCTGTGTGCTAACAAAAATGATGTGTCTCTCAGCTCTTGAAGAGAGACCAAGAAAGAGTTCAGAAACTGTGAAACAAACTCTGATCAGCTTATCTTGATCCTAGATGATCTTTCATAAGTTAAAAAGAATAAGTAATCTTGTTATTCTGAGTATGGATTAGAAGATGATAGCAAATAATCAGCTTTTAATGCTGTCATTTTTAGTGTGTAACACCATTATCTGGCCTGCGGTGCCTGGAGGTCTGTGTATAAGTTTTCACACACTGCTCCCAAAAGAAGGAGTTATACTGGGTTTATTTTTCATAAAATCTCCACAACTCACCACTGCATTGTAAATTCTAGTGGGTGAATGGCAGCTGAGCTACACCAGGAGCCCGGCAATGTTAGGCACTTCCTGCTCATTTCATGGAGTAATAAATGTCCAAATCAGACTCATCAACAAGCCTGCTGGCAGTGCTAACCACCTGTAACCTCGTTATCTGCCTGCTTTGGGCTTCTTGAAGAATTAAAAAGAAAAAACAAAACTTTTCTAGCTATCATTTTGTGACAGTTTTATTCATTTTGAAGACTTAATTTTTTTTTCAGATGACAATAATATTCAATTAAAAGATACTCAATTCTGAGCAAAAGGTGAGAAATATCATGATGAAGTTTGGATTAAAAATTAAAATCCAAAAAAAATGAAGTATGTAAATTTATTGTGAAAGCATATGGAAAATATTAATTATATTCTTCACTGACTATGTAAGGAGAAAATATTGAAATGCTCTCCACATAAAAAATAAATTATTTTTCATTTGTTTGCTTATCTCAGCCCGTTCCTATCATTTCTTTAATAATGCATTCCTCACCACCAAAGCACAGAAAAAATGGGGGCAGATAATATCAGAATCAGTGGTCTTTGCAAAGAACAAAATAATGGAACGAAATTAGAGCTACTTTTGAGGGGCTATAGCTGGTTCTGGAACTAGCAACAGGTTAATTTCCTCCTCCTGGTCCACTTTGTGATATTACAACTAAGGTTTGCTATCTGATATATCTCTATAGGTTTCCTGGCTCTCTCCAAGACTGTTTTAAAAACAGAGTTTTCTAGCACAAGCTAACCCATCAGAATAGTAGGAATCAGTCTAGACCCTGGAAATGATGGGTGATGTTAATAAATATCAGCATTAACCTTTCTTCATTTGTGAATAGTTTACCATTAGGTGGGTGAGCTTTAGAACTGTATATATTGAATGTATTATTATGCTGACTAGCTCTAATCCTAAGCGTATAAAAGAAATTATTCATCGCATGCTACGTAAGTAAAAATCTGAAACACTTTTTGAAACTGACGTAGGTTTCCATCTACAAAGTGTTTTACCACATATCCTGAATCATTTAGTCCAATGCTTTTGGAGACAGGCATGCAAGTTTTAAGGATGTACATTTTTTGGAAGATGATTGTTTTTAAATCATAATTAATTTTTACTTTAGTCCTGTGATGCATCCTCTAAAATCTTAAAACTTCCTTGGTTAATCCTTAGCTTCTTTTGCTCTGTTTTACAAAGCATTTACAACTGCACAAAACAAATCTTATCTACATTTCTGTATTTGGAATGTTACTCATGGTGATACTTTGTGTTACAGGTATATTACTAAAACCTGAGCCGGACAACAGCTTTGGTAGGCTTTTTTCATCTTTCAAAGGAAAATTTCCTGTATAGTTCTTAGTTTCTGTACGTACTAGTTTTGCATGTTATGCATATATATGCTCCTTTGTTTCAGAATATGAAGTCACTGATGATGGATGGTTTATATACAGAGATAAGCAATACTATTTCAGCAGTGAAAAAGCCCACATGGAAAAAGCCCGGGAAATCTGCAAGACAAGCTTTGCAGATCTTGCTGTCATTGAGAATGAAAGTGAAAGAAAATTTCTTTGGAAATATGTAAGCATCTAGTCTACTAATTATCCTCTGAGTTCAACACAATGAATATAGGTACTTTTGAACCAATGAATTTGTCCCATAAATTTTGAACCCATGAATCTTCAGTTCTCAGTAACGTAGATTATTGCATTGCTTTTTGTCTGTGCTTAAGATTTGTTTTCAGCATTTACTACAAAGCAGTAGTTTTCACCTTTTCTGCTCTGGTAATACAAGGAGAATGGGGCTTTGACTACGGCCTTCCTGTTCGAATGGCCCATGTGGCTGAGATCAACAGCCATCGATGCTGATAAGACATTTTCCAAATTCTCAAGCAGAGCAGCTGATAAAATAAAATCTAGCTATTTAGTTAGACTATAGTCCTGAGCTATTGTTCTTCCTTAGTAATTTAAAGAGTGGTAGATTACTTCGGGGCTTGTAAAGAAATCATTTCTCTCAGGTAGAGGAAAAATGCCTGTAATTGTTAAAGAGGTAGGGAAGGCCAGTGGAGGCTCAAATTATCTCATCTAAGATCTGTACACCTCAGCACCGTCGCTATTCTAGTCCTCTACAACAGATTCCTTCTCTTCAGAATATTCCCACTATCTCTGTTTGCCTACTTACCGCCTGGGTCTAAACCTATAATTTTGTTGCTTGAGGCTCAAAACCTGTGGCCTCAAAAAAAAAAAAAAAGCACCAAAGACATGACTGAGAGCCTTCCAAGTTTTTTGTTTGTTATTAAGAAACTGTTCTTATTAACCCAAACATCTCCTTTGTTTTAGATTTACAGGAAAGGTGTGAAAAATTATTTCATTGGCTTAGTTGCCAGCTTTGATCAAAAATTCAGGTGAGAAAAAGAAGAATATTAGAACTGGTAATGGACAACAAATAATGATAATTTTATCCTCTCTATGGGAACATTTGTGTATGCTTTCATTTTGCAGTTTAATAACTGTTGGCCAAGTGACTTCTAGACAGGTTTCAGAAGAAACCTCATATCAAAAATGTTAATTTTCTGTATTTGAACAAAAAGTAAAGTATTCTCCTCCCAAATCTGGAAAAACAAAAGCAATAGAAGTTCATGTGTAAGACTCATCTCGATGTCTTATACTGAACAAGACCTGAGTTAATCATTCAAACACTCCATAGCACGTGAAACAATGGCTATTTTTAGGACACTATTCACCTGATCTACATTAGACACTGACCTTAGAACAAGAATATTTCTCCTGACTAGATCTACGATGACTAAAGATGGAGCCAAGGAGGCTTAGACAAGCTCTGATTCAAGTTCTGAAAGTTGCCGTGAGCAACATCTCACCATCTCAGCCAGCATTGTTCTGAGATCCCTGCTAGGATACCTCTTTTGGAAATCTGTTTGTAGAGGCTTTTTGGAGGACACTTTTCTGGATGAAGGGGAAGCCTTCACCTTCACTGGTGAAAACGTGGGGTTTCAGCCTTTTGCAGGCTCCAAAAAGGCTCTCCTTCGAGCATGACCTTGTTTATACAACCTCTGGCCAAATGGGTCATTGATACGGACCTAACTGGGCTAGTCCAAAGCAGAGGAAAAGTAGCGGGAACACCGAGCATATATCCTCTGTACGGTATATAGAGATTTTGTCCTCTCATGATTACTGAAACTTTGCTTATCTCTTTTGCTAAACAGTTGTTGTAACTCTAAGCAGCTGAGGGAGACATGTCTGGCAACCACTGTCTCCCTGTTTTTTTGTCAGCTGGCTGGATGATACCCCTGTGAACTATGTTGCTTGGGCTCCAGATGAACCCAATTTTGCAAATAATGAGGAAAACTGTGTGATAATGTCAGATTTTGGTGAGTAAAATAGCAGAAGGAGATACTTGGTTGAGAAATGGAGAATTTTAAGAAGAATATGGCATCAGAAGCTAAAATGTTCGCCACATTTAAATTTGAGACTACCCTGAAATAAGTAGGCAAACAATGGAGAAAGTTTTTGATAACAGGTATGTTGTAGTTTAAAACTACTTGCACTGTCATTATTAGGAGGCAAGCACCCTGCAAGGGAGGGAGGTTGTAATGTGGGAAAGTAATGTACATTGCAACTGTTTTATCTGCCTTCAGGAAGTTTCATTTGTGCTTTATGAGAACTGTCTAGGGCTCAGCACTGTGACAGAGATTTGAGAGTTTCGGTCAAACAGTGATTCTTTCCATTTTATTTACTTACAGGCTTTTGGAAAGATATCAGCTGTGCTCAGAAAAATCACTTCATCTGTGAAAGGCACAATTCTACTCACTCGGTGTTTGCTCCTACGGTACTTCCAGTTTTAGGAGGATGTCCTGAAACTTGGCTTTTGTTTAATAATAAGGTGCAGTAACAGATCTCAATGGTGCTTAGCAAATCTACTGAATGTAGAAAAAAAAACCCACAGCTTTTATATCACTATATTTCTTCTTTCTTTTTCACCAGTTTACTAAGTACTATTCTAATCAGCCGCATGACCTATTTTCATGGGGTCAAGTCTGTGTTTAAATCTCAAAGAAGTGAATTTGCGTAATTATTACAGTTGCAATTATTACAGTTTTTATGAATTGTAAATTTCCTTAGATACAGTCACTTCTCAATTTTCTGGAATTTGCTGTTTATTTTGAACACATTTGCTGCAGGGAAATACTGTTCTTTTATCCTGATCTGTGTAACTCCCTTTTTCTGAGTAATTCTGAGTAGAAAAAAAATGAAAGGTCACACTCTTTATACATAATCAGATACCATTTGACAATGATATCTTAATACCATCTAACAATTCATCTTGACCTTCTGTTTGTGTACTTAATTATGACAGATTTATGATAACACAAGCGCTTTTGTCTTTTAAATCTAGGAAAATTATTTTAACTAAAATCAAAAATGGAAATGGGAACTAATATTTTTTAAGGAAGCACAGAATGTGTCTCCATTACATATGAAGAAAATGTTTAAGTGCAACTGCTTCAATCAGAGCACAGATTCTTAGAATAAAAGAGCATACAAAAAGTATACCCCAAATTTTGTTCTCAATCTAGAAAAAATTTCAGTCCCTCAAAAACTCTTTTTTATCAGTGTCCTAAAATTTCTACCTCTACCTCTCAGAAATCTGGTTAATTTGTCAATAGCTTTTGGAAGGTACCAGCTCTTTCCCAGCACTGAGCTTGGTGGCCCACACACATGCAAGCAGTGCACACACGAGTGCTGTATCTACCTCCTTCTGGCTGGTTGAAAGCACTAGCATTTCAGGAGCTCCCCTATCTGCAGTTCTTTCTTTACATACAAAATCCAGTGGCTTGAATTCTCTTTGACGCCTAAATGTTGTCTCTTCCCACAGTGTTACAAAATATTTGGATACACCATAGAAGAAAGACTGACCTGGCACGCTGCAAGGAGGACTTGTATAGAATCAGGGGGAAACTTGGTCTCTATACACAATGCACAAGTGCAAGGTAAGATGTCCACATCTTTTGGAGCCATATGAGCAGCCATATAATTTCACCAAAAGATTTCTCCCTGTGATTCACAGTTTAGACATAAAGATACATCAAAATTTCTCTGAAATGATACAGCTCAACTGCCTGTTTTGTGCTGGATCTCAGCATCCAGCTCCCATATGTTTAACGGCACTGCATGGACCATTTGGAAAAATAATTATAGAATCAAGCAAGATAGTGACTGTAAAGATGAATACTCATAGAACCATACTGCAATATGAACTTATTTCCCCACCATCATCTTTCTTCTTCTATTCCTCCTTTCCCAACATCAGGAGTATCTACAGAACCATGCTAGTCACTAGTAGTTAGCCAGGGAAATGATATACAGAATGGGATTAGACAGAAGTCTGTCTTCGCTGCAGTAATATTCAATATCTTTTTAATCACTTCAGCCAGACATATAAACATTACATATGTGGATGACACAATTACATAACACAATGGAGGACAGAGCCAGAATATAAAATATTCTTGACAAATCTTTAAAATCTAAAATCTTTTGGGAGAGGAAGAGGGATCATTTTGAATAATGTTACACACAAGGTTCTATACCTGCCTAGGACACAAAACCAAAATGAGGAGTAACCAAAAAAAAATCAAACATACAAATATATATCTGCGTAAGACATGAAATAGCCCCTCTACTGTGCTAGTATTGGGAAAACCTCATCTGGCCCTGCAGTGGAGCATGGAGCTGACAGCTGAAGATCACCAGGGCCTTCATCCATCTGCCTGTTCCTGTTGGCACCCTGCTAGCAGAGCCCCCACACACTCAGTCCAGCCTCACGCTGCCTGCCAGGCACACAGGGCATTGACATGTATTGTCTGGGCAGAAGGAGGAGCAAGAGGCATTAAAAAAACCTGCCAAGCCATCAGAAAGCAAAAAAACAAGCACAGCCATCAGAAATCTTAGCATCTCTATTCCATCTCTTGCCCACCTTCATGCCTCCACAGCACTGCTGACTTTTATAGTATCTTTCATGCTCTTCTGGAATTCGTTCTTTGCAGCCACTAAATGGAATTTTGACCCCCTGAAGATAAAGGCAACGTAGCCTCCAGACCTAAATAGCGTAAACTATTAAGGATGACCTGGAGATGCTTCATGCAGAGAAGGAAATCTGAAGTGATACTATGACACTTCTTAACTCGCAGCAAAAGAATAATGTGGAAGGAGCAGAATAATCCATTTCCCAAGGTCTTGGAGTATAGGATAAACAGTAATGGACATAACCTGTCCACAGAAATTCATGTTAGAAAGTAAACAAATATCCATCAAAAATACATTTCTTTTGCTGATACTGTCTAGGGGAAAATAGGTCAAGACCTTTTCAGGTTCCTTTTAGCCCTAATTTCTATAATATTTTTAAGAAGCCTGCGAGTAGCATTTTTATACTGAAAATTTCTCCTTCTATATTTTTAATAAAATCAAACTCCTTCAGCTAAATTAGACATTGCATTGTTTCCTTTCCCTTTACCATTAGTTTATAATCTAAAAATACTAAACTGATATTTGCAGTGTTCGGAAAGTTGTTTTGTTTACTCTGAATTTGTAGAATGGCAACTCTTCCACTGCTTACTATTTCTCTGATTTTTTTTTTTTCTATAGCCTTCCTCACCCTCCTCCTAAAAGACATCTCAGGTGAAACCTGGATTGGTCTGAATGATATTAACCAGGAGCATACATACGTGTGGACAGATGGAAGCATATTTGACTACTCAAAGTGGGGAAGAAAATTCCCATTTAGAGATAATTATATTAATATTGACTGGAATTTTATTACGATAGAGGTAAACAGAACAATAGCAAAAATTTCATAACTTAACATACTTAATCTTAGCGTAATCAGCTTAATCTGTAATCTAAGTTAGCTCCTTATATTTCAATGTCTTAAAGTAGAAGACAACTGAGTAATATTGCAGGAATCATCTGTTTAAAGCTGTGTCAATACATTAATATTGTTTATTAATTTTTTAAACTACTGTTCAAAGTCTCCATCTTTTATATATACATATATATTTACAGAAGTCTAGAACTGCAGAAAGGCTGTATTATATTTATTGTTGATATTGACTGGAATTATTACCAGAATTATTAGTATTTACTGAAAATATTCATTATTACTAGATGTGTTGGGCTTTTACTTTGTTTCATTGCCTCTCTTTATGCAGTACGAACACAAATACATGTTCAAAAATTCAATACAGACTGCCACACACTATATAGCAAAAATAGCTGTGGTGCACTATAAGAAATTTTAATAAACAGACAGAAGTTCTTGCACTAATCTGTCAGGGAGATCTCATTTGCCTATGATGTAAAATGCAACAGAACATTTCTTTGCTAAAAATGATAAATAAGAGACAAAAAATGTTTTAAGAAGTTCCATTAAAAAAAATCCCCAAAAGACAGAGAAAAGTGTTAACTTGGTCTGATAAGACTTTGCTCTATCATTTTGTTAAGCATTTTGCACTTTGCCAGCTATAATTATCTTTTTAATTTTCCCTAGACTGACTGCATTGCAATGATGAAAGGATCTGAAAATGAAGCAGGATCCTGGGGAAACACTGACTGCCAGCACAACAAAAGCTACATTTGCCAGATGGACAGCAGTAAGTTCTGCTTTTCCCTTTCTGTGTTAGAGGACATTTATTGACCCATCTGAATATAGAAGTCCTCAGTTTTAACTGGGGTTAGCAGCTGGGGATAAGGAAGTTCAGCTCATCCCAGCTCATCCAGATAAGAAAAAAGGTCTGGGGTAAGGGTTATAGGAAAGTTTTTGTTTTACGGCCTCTCCCCTCCCAGCATTCACACAGGCTGAATTTGCCTCCACTGCAGACATCTACCTTTGAACCAGCTGCCTATGTAAAATAAGTAGAAGCTTTGAAGGCAAGATTGGCCTCACCTGTAGGAAATGACCAAAGCAGGTCAGAAGAGGCTTTCAAAGTGTCTTTTTTTTTTTTTTTCTGCTGACAGCAAGAGAAAATTGGCCCACCAGCACAGGTGTTGGTATGTTGGTATCTGAATTAGTCTATTTTGTAAATATAAAGCATAAAGAGAAATCCATCACAAACCTCCACCATACGTATCTTAGCTGCAACCTCCCCACCCAGAACTAAGTCCTTCACCTACCAAAAATCCCCCACACATCCTGCCCTGGAAGGGATGGGTAAGGTGAGTTAAATAGGTTTGTACAGTTTTGGACAATGTTCTTTATAGCAACGCCAGCAGTAATCAGAAGAACAAAACTGCTAGATTTCTTCTTCTATCCTCAGGATGGGAGACACATCCGGAACACATTTACACTGCATAGTTCACAGGAAGAGAAAAGGGGAACTGCTGAGTAGTGAATTATGTACTGCTAGAAATATAGGAAGAGGACACATTTGGGCCAGATGTTTCAGGGCTCTGTCCTGTGCAAGTTCAGAAAGCTGCACAAAGGAGGCACTGGCAAAAACCATTGCCAGGGTGTGCTGGAGACTGCTTGAGCAAGAAGGCAATTCTTGTTCTTTTTCTGTCCTAGTCAGCAACTCTAGGTCTTTATGCCTTGAATGGTATGTATGCAAGTAGGAGAAAATAGGAGGAATTTACCCACAATGTGGGAAGGGAACCTAAGGAGAACTAGAGAGAGGACACTAGAGAGTGACCAGTATTCACATCATTTTCAAATGGTGATATGGACAGCAAATTCTCTGCCTCTCCCTATTTTCTGGATACATTATATATATATATATGTATACGTTTATATATTCAGCAGTGTATACGTATATCTATATATACTCTAGTTACAAATAGTTCTAAGTTATCTTTAAAATGTTTTTTGTGTTTGAAATAAAAATGGTTGATGTTTGATGATTTTATTGTCACACTATATACATTTGCTATTCAAAGGTAATACTTCTTCTTGAGCAACTAATAATTATCACTGTTTTCTCATCCTCCTCCTTATCTCTTTCCTACAGAGTCTGAATTATTTCACTCCACACCTGCTTCAGAGGTTGAGTTCATCCACTATGAAAATAGAAGCTATTTAGTGATTCCTTCTAAAATGAATTGGGATGAAGCAAGGAGAGCCTGCAAGGAGAAATCGTCACAGCTCGCCAGCATTTTAGATTATTACACTAATATATTCTTGCTGCTGCAGGCAGCACAGCATGGAGAGCCCCTATGGATTGGTCTCAATAGCAAAGTGGTAAGATTAATACATTGATGTGAGGAGTAGTTAAATGCTGTGATTTGACTATTGTCTGGAAGTTCAAATCTAGCATTAATGGACTTAGGAAAACAGGATAGGAAGATAGCATTCCGTTCCTGTGTTTTAAAAGCATTACACTCCACCTTAGGCAATGGAGATGGGCATTCAGCTGTAGCTGAGCTTAGAGTCCTTGTGTGACAGCCGCCCTCCACTCTGCTGTACCTGGGCTCTGCAATCGTCATGGTCCTTGTAGTCAGATTACTCCTTGGGTTGACCTGGCCCTTCTAGGACAAGGATTGTTTCTCACCACACAGTTCCATAAGCAACAAGGCACCACCAGCACTTGGAAAGCATCCCTTGGCCTTCAAAAAAGCTTCATGGGCTCTTACAGCATGGGAAGGATACTGTTGTGTGTTACTTTCACATTGCTGAGTCCTCATTTGATCAGTATCTCAATAGTACTAGCACAAATGTACAAACTGAGCTTTACAAATCAGTGGGAAAATGTGCATTTGTATAAATCCTCTTACCTGAAGCTGAAGAAAGGGATGTATAAAAATTATATAAAGTCTCTGTTTCAATTTTAGAATGGCTACTACAGATGGATTGAGAACAGGAAAATGAATTATTCTGAATGGAACTATGGTGAACCCAAATGGAAAATAGCCTGTGTCTATTTAACTCTCTATGGAACCTGGAAAACAGCACCTTGTAAAGAAAAACATTTTCCTGTCTGTCAAAAATCTGATGGTAAGCTCTTATGATGCCAAAAGGTTGGATTTTAAGGCAGAAACCTCAAAGAATCTGCTTTGAGTAAAATATATTTCTAAATATGTATTTGGACTTGGAATTACATATGCAATGAGGCTGCATATGTAATTCCAATGTTACATTAAGGAATTACATATGCAGCCAATGTTACTAGTTTATGTCCTAACATTTTTCCAT
>JAUBNY010000194.1:70424-80793 GCA_032275445.1 Crypturellus soui
TTTAAGATTTCATCTTCAATCATTTTAAAACTTGACGTATTTATTTCTCTGAGGTGACACACAGCCTGCTACATGCCCAGAAGGATGGTCGCACTATGCAGATCACTGCTATGTGCTTCACCGAGAGCCCCGAGCATGGAAAGAAGCCTTGGTTTCCTGTGAGGAGAGCAACAGCAGCCTGGCCAGTATTCACAACATTGAAGAGCACGGCTTTATAGTGTCTCAGCTCGGCTACAGTGAGCACTTCTATGGGGCAATGTTGGACACAAATAGAAAATTATAATATTGGAAATTTACAGGATTTGTAAAAAGCCCATTATTCATTTGAAATGAATATTGCTAGAGAAGTCCACAGATAAATATATAGAAGAGCAGGAGGAATCATTAGTATTCCCTCTTCATTGCTGTTTCCCATTGTAAGAAATCACTAGAGGGAAACCACAGCTCTAGTGACAGCAGTACATGGACTGGTGGTCCTCTTCCTCAGATGCCTTGTGACTGTAGATCCATTATGGGCTTTTACTGATAAATCGGTATCTCTATTTTAACTTGTTGCAATATGAAAACAATGTGAAATAGACTCCACTCTCCTTAATCTGGATGAATTTGTATTGTAACATAGTGGCTGCAGCTCATATTCATAAAACCTTGCTCCTGCAGACTGATACAACCGAGACACTAACACAGGTGAATTTGTCTTCCTAGGAGCTACTGACGAGCTGTGGATTGGTCTGAATGACCTCAAAACTCAAATGTATTTTGAATGGAGCGATGGGACTCCTGTGTCATACACCAAATGGTTGCCTGGAGAACCAACCCATGCAACCAGTGCGCAAGAAGATTGTGTTCTTATGGCAGGAGAGGTAAAATCATGCTACACTCATGCAATACTATGCAGTCTGAGTTTTGCTTCCATTTGTAGTTAGTTCATGACTGCAATTTAAAAAAAAATTGAAAAACAGTATCCATTCACTCAAGAAGATGGTTGTAATAAATTACAGAGTTGCGTGACAATTAGTCCAATCTAACAAAAGTGGACAAATTGTTGGAGTTCATTCAAAAAATAAGTATTTTTATCTTCTGATTGAAGCACTATTGTAAAAAAAAAAAGGAATCAACAAAACAAAACAAAAAACTATAGATAAAACAGATCCATCTATTATTCCTCTCTTCCCAAACCGTGTCTAGGATGGATACTGGGCAGACAGTACCTGTGACAGGAAGTTAAGTTACCTCTGCAGAAGACAGCCGCTGCAGGGTGTTTCGGGGACCATGAAGGCTGATCCTGCCTGCCCGAGGGTAAGAATAAAGGGTAACTAGGATGTTAGTTACCAAAAATCCATTGTCTTTCCGATATCCACTTCACATTGAAACTACCCATTTCCTTCTTCCAAGTTTTTTTGTTTGTTTGTTTTTTGTTTTACTTATTTGTTGTATTGTTCTAGAAATCACGTGGTTATCTAAGATACCGAGTGGGCTGGATTCTGGGTTATGTTGCAAGATGTTACCAAATATCACCAATAACAATGAAACCAAAATCAAATCAAACTTTTGAATGAAATTGTTTTCCGAAACAACTTGTATTTCTACTAGTTTTTTTTTTTCCTTCAATTTTCCCATCCTTCTACCCTTCTACTTTTCTACTCACTACTGTTCATTATTTAATAACATTTCCCACAGCCCCATATAGGAAACAGAGCAAAGCCACATTGCTCTAGCTGGAATGAGGCAAAACCAAAACACTGAACACATATACTTTTCTACCTTTCTGGGGTGCAGTAAGAGTATCTTATGCTGGTATAAAAGGGAAAAGTGACGTGGAATTGAACAGCAATTTTTAGGGTGTTGCTTTTCAAGAATTTGCCTGGCAAACAAACACATCAGGTTATCTGAGTCAGTATTGCACTCTAGCAGAGACTCTTCTCTCCATTTCTCAGCAAGGAAGTATTTTATTTATTTGCTTCTCCATTCTGTGTGCCTCCAACCTTTTTATCAGTTAAAACATATCAGTTATTAATTGTCAAAAGAGATGGACTCTTAAGCATTAAACTCCTATCCTTCTGTATGCTTGCTAAGCTCAATTACCACTGGTCTGCTGGATTTCAAAATTAATGAAAATTAATATATTACAGTATTCTGTTGTATAAACAATATGACGACTTAACTGTCTACATTTGAAATTCAAGCACTATAACACATGCTGTTATATATGCAAGTGTGCACCATGTGTTCTTTTTTACAGGGCTGGGAAAGACATGGTTTTTACTGCTATCTAGTTGGACATACTTCTGTAACATTTTTGGAGGCAAAGAAAGCCTGTGAAAGGAGCAATAGTTATTTAACAAGTATAGGAGACAGGTAGGAAAAGAGTCCTTTTGATAGACTATGCTTCAAACTTTATAAAATAATTGAGAACTTTTTAGAAAAAGAAGTCTTGAGTCAGGATTACAAGGTGACTTTCTTCAGGAAAAATATTCAGAAAATATAGTATGCCTTTTCTAACTAAATGTGTCTTATATCTGTTTTCCAGTACTTTGCTCTGAAAGGAAAGGTTGCTCTGTCCCGTTAGAAGTGGTTTTTTTTCTTCAGCATAGTAGAACTTCAACTATTAATGAAGTTAGGCCATCAGATTAGCTAGTTTAGTGAGGTATTTTCACATATAAGGAGAGATTATATAGAATAGACTATAAAGGAGACTATATATAAAAGAGGTATATATAAAGAAGTCTCATTTTTTTTCTATGCTTGTACAGTTTAGGATGCTGAGAAATGTCAGACTAAGGAAAAATCAGGCTTAATCTCCATCTGACTTTTCTTCTCCCTTCAGGTACGAGCAAGCTTACCTGACCAGCCTCGTTGGTCTGAGCCCTGAGACATACTTCTGGATTGGGCTCTCTGATATGGAAGAGCACGGGTCGTTCAAGTGGGCTGACGGTGCAGCTGTGCTGTACACGAACTGGAACGCGGCAATGCCTGGTACTCTGTCATGGGCAGTCTCTGACATCTGAACCTATATTTTAGAAGCGGGGTCATCAAGTGCTATGCTGGGAAAGAGCGACATACAATGCAGGATGATGCTGCAAGTATCTGAGCTGAGCCCTAGGGAGCCACAGGAAGCTTAATGTAGCATCAAGCCAAGTTAACATGTTTGAGTTTTGAAAGTAGAGTTTGAAAGCTCTGTAAATATGCTAGCTATGCTCAGGCTGAATTTTTAGTTTCAGCACAGTGCTGGCAAGGCTACTCTACTGCTACAAAAGGCAGCTCATATGATTTGTGCTCAGAAATCTGTGTGTTGTGCTTCATTTCACAGTTTATTCTATATCCTTAAATGCTTAGGATGGAATTCATCTCATTAAACTTAAATCACCTAGAAGTTAAATACCTACTCTATAGTTGCAGCCAAATCTACTTATTGCTTCAGTAGAAAAAAAAAAGAATTGTGATGAGTTCTCTGAACACACACTTTGGGGACTATACAGAGAAGGAATCTAACAGTTAGGTTCATCAAAAACTTAATTATGAGGAGGCTGAAGTGAACTGAGAAGGTCTCACACATCCACATTCTCTATAAGCAATGCAGTAATGGCAAGGGTGTTGCAGCAGCTTGTAAGCCCCTTGATGGCTTCAGATCACTTCTAGGTGATGGGCTGCCAAATCCTTTCAGTGAGGAGAGAGAGGGAGGCAGTGGGGTGCTTATGCTCTTGAGTTCTAAAGCTTTCAAGCTTTTCAAGCTTCAAGTCATGAAGGACTCTGCCCGCTGCTTTCCTCTCTTTAAAACTTCCATCTTTGAGAGGACATGGCACTTTCCATTTCCAAAAGTCTTTTAAAAAAGAATCGCATGAGCTGTAAAGACAGCAGGGGAAACACTTCAAAATGCTGTTTAATTTTGTTTTATATCTCACAAAGGAAGAAAAGGAGGTTGTGTTGTCCTGAGGACTGGAAATACAGCTGGATTATGGGACGTGCAGAACTGCAAAGTGAAGGCAAAATTTCTATGCAAAAAAATGGCTGGAAAAATCACTCTTCCTCTTGCTCATGAAACAGTTTCAAATTCCAAATGTCCTTTGGGTTGGAATACAAACAATAGTACTAATTCATGCTTCAAAGTAAGTAGTAATTTTTCCAGCAATCCTAATCATGAGTCAGGAGTATCAAGTAGATATAGAGTCTAATTTGCAGATAAAGGCAAATTTTTTATATAGATTATTAATGTAAATCAAGTATCAATGTATCAGTGATCATGAAAAGTAGCTAAGTAGCATATTCTTTAACCCATATTATACATACTTATTTATAATATACTGCTTTCCTATATTGCTTACACAAGGCAGTTAGTTAGTTTTATTTTTAATATTTACAGTGTAAATTGTTCTAATGTAAAATTCATCTATAGATTTTTGTGAGAGAAGGAAACCAAAAGAAAACATGGTTTGAGGCTCGAGACTTTTGCAGAGGAATTGGAGGAGATCTGACTGCCATTAGAAATGAAGAAGAACAAAGACTGATAGAAAGTTTAATAATGTAAGTAAATATGAAATCACTCTTTGGTGTAACAATGCATTATATAGGAATAAACAAACATATTCTTAATTCTTTCCTGACATAATTAATCTAAAATTTATTTCTGTTGATAGTCATTGTCACAAGAATTGGAAAAAAACCCTTCATATGGCTACCAGTTTCTAAATACGTTTTTTGGAGTTCCTTAAATTGGTCTTTGCAGATGTGTACATTTATATAATTTGTTTCAAAGCTTTAACTATTCCTTTAAACCTCTAATAAAGGTGTTATTTTGCTTTAGAATTTGTAAAATTTAATGCAATCAAACTCATATATTCTCTTCTTCCATAATACATTTTTTTTTTCACTCTAGAAACAAATTCCCATCATTTCAGCCTTTCTGGATGGGTTTACACTGTTTGAATCCTGACGGTGGACTTTCTTGGAGTGACGGATCACCGGTGAGTGTTGGATGCTCCTAGCTAACTTTTTCATTGTTGGAGATGTTTCCATGAATGGAAGCTCCTTTCCTTGTGAGAGAAGAACCAAAATCAACACTGTATTTCTACTGTAGGTGAATTACAAGAATTCAAGATATTTTTACAATACTCAATTTGAATATTGTGGCGCAATTGGTGAAGGTTCCATGTTATGGATTAACAGGCCCTGTGAATACCCACATGACTGGATTTGTGAAATAAAGAAGGGTAGGCTACTTTTTTCTAAGCTCACAGTAGAGGTGGTCTGTAGAAATTTAAGATGAATCACATAACCAAAACAGGAAGTTGTCCAAGTTATATGCTTCAAAAAATGTGGCTGATTTCATAGAGATTGTGCATAAGGAAAAATGAATCAAAGCATAGAAATAATTTCAGAATATAATACTTCAACTGTAATTTTTTTTTTGTTGTTTATACCTTCCTAAATTTTTGTACTGTTTGATAAGTTAAGTTACGTTGAAAGTATATGTAATCTACTTATAGAATCATAGAAAATACAAGGAAAGCCACCTGAAGGGCTCAACCGGTAAAATCCATCACTGTGCCCAGAAGCAGATTTTACTAAAACAGCAGGTTTGACTGACAGGAGACTACATTTTCTGGAACTTTTGCTTGTAAGGAACTTCTAAATTGGAAGATTGAAGGGGAAAGTGTGTGTTACAATTTGTAAAAAACATTACTTGAAATCTCAATATCCTGCGTGAAGTGAATTTTCTATCCTCCACTCACTGAGTTCAAGAGCAACTTAAGTACCTAGTTTAATTCAGATACCAGCATATTAGATATTAATATTATTTCAATACCAGTCAATAATTATTAATATTAATTCAATACCAGCATATTAGAATCATTCTCTGTGTAAGATGGCATCTAAAAAAGTGAGATAATAACAGCTTTGCTATAATGAAAAGACAATAACCTATGCTGCATAATTTACATATGTTAAGACAGTAGGTGCATTCACATCCTCCTTTCGTACAAGTAGAAGAATTGTCTATGTTTATAGTTCTATTTTTTCAAAGTGTAGTGACTGTTATGAAATATATCCAGTGTTAGAAGAATTAACTATAGTTTCATATTTTGTTGCAAACTTTACTAAGGATGCACAGGATGTACTTAACAAAAATCTGTGATACAGATCTGTAACACATCTGTTAATTCCCTGAACATACACTCTTTCTCTGCACCAAAAATTTTAAACAAATACAATCTCCACAGAGTGTGTTAAACACAGAATATGGATTGATACTCATTTCATTTTCAATGAACATTCAAGAAGCATTTTACATCTTCAATTTTTTATACAGGAGCAACCTTGAAACCAGAACCAGCAAGCCCTGCTGCCAGTAAGTTTTTTGTTCATATTCTCTACTCCATTGAGTAATAGTGTGTAACATAAAGCCACTTCATAGAAGACTGGTACAGAAAACAGTGAGTCTTTTTCTGTGTTGCAGTGTATGAAGTCACTGAAGATGGATGGGTTATAAAAGGGAACAAACAATATTTTTTCAGCACAGAACGTACCTCCATGGAAAAAGCCAGAAAGTTCTGCAAAGACAATTATGGAGACATTGTCACTATTAGAAATAATGATGAAAGAATGTTTTTGTGGAGATATGTAAGAGGAAATTTTACTATCTGTTTCACTATAGATGATATGTGTATGCTCTGTTACGTGCACTTGCGAACTACAGCAGAAGAGGCTTACCACATAATACTGTTACTATATCTTATCCACATTAGATGTAAAAGCTCAGAGGAAAAAAAAAGAAAAGAAAAAAAAGAATAGACTTTCTCTTTAGGAAAATAGAGAGAAAATAATGTACCATTTACTAGGGTGGGTATATTTTTCCATATGATAATCTAAAGGGAACTTTGCCCAAGACCAAAGTTATATAAGGGGCAATGAACAGGCAGCTTAAATGAGAGGACTGTCCTTTTCCAGGGCCAGGTATCCCTAATTCATCTGAACACCTCAAGTGTGGGACCATGTGCAAGTTTGGAGCCACTGCCAGCCACTGCTCAGCTGGTCACATACCGCATCCTACTGCCCAACAAGATAGCTCTCTCTGTTCTCACTGAAGGGGAAAGAGAAGGGAAAGAGAAGAGGTGAAGGTGAAGGAGGACAGACAGCTTGAGACATTTAAATTTATTTACTCCTAAGCATCAACCTCCTCCTAAGCAGCAGTAAGAGTAATGAAGCCAAAGTATGTGATATACCATATTTATGTCAATGCTGGTCCTCTCTAGTGACTGAAAAAGATTATTTATACAACAAGTATTCATCTGTTTTATTTAATGGCAGATAAATAATTTTCTCAAATGAGATAACTACCATGTAAAAGCAAGCAGTTACTGAAAGTATATCTTTGTGTGTAGATCTTAAAAAGTGGCAAGCTGGATTCATATCTCATAGGATTAATTCAGGATGTTGATCGACAGTACAGGTAGGTAAACAATTTCTATCAAGATTCACAACGTTCGCTGCAGAATTTTTTTACTATTTATTACTTTTTGCTATTTTTACTGAAGGGGAACTCTATACAAGGGAATAAAAGCAGTTTGAGAGAGTTATATTACATATAGAAATGTGTGTTCTCCCGTGGCTTATCTACACTGTAAAATCATGATAAGTTAAAGATTACATGCTATGAATACATAGACAAACACTGATAGAAATAATGGCATTTTTGTTCTTTGAGTTGATATGATCTCAATTATTATCTGAGGTATTTTTAACCCCAATGGAAATGCATTTTAGAGACAGATATACTCAGCTGTAAATATTTTTAGAACTGAGGTATTTTTAGCAAATGATTGCTATGTTAAAATAGATTTTTCTCAACTGTTTCATGAACAGTTATCTGACCAACATCTACTGTGTTGCCTCTGTTTTTTTTTCTTCAGTTGGGTAAGTGGAAGCCCAGTTCACTATGCAGCTTGGGCACCAGATGAGCCTAACTTTGCAGCTAGTCAAGAAAATTGTGTGGTCTTAAAGAAAGAAGATGGTGAGATGCACAACATTTTAGAAAGTATTTCTATCAGTATCAATGCTTAGGAGGTTGGTTCAGGGGAAAAACCGGTCATGAAAATGGACTATAAGAAATTATGACTTTCATGGTGAATGCAGGAGAAGACTGAGGCAGTAATTTTTCAGCTGTGCCAAGAGTAAGTTCCCTTCAAATCAATGGCAAATTGGTCTTTTAAAAATAATTATAGTGAGCCAAGGAACAGAATATATACCTAAGGACCTAACATGTACATAGAACTTCACATTTAATTGTGTTTCGATTGATAAATTGTTACTTTACACTTGCACTTCTGGGTGTAAGAAAGGGGGATTCGCACAGAGGTTAGGGGATTGCTATATAAGTCGTATCACAAGTCTTCTGCCTCATATGGCCATTGCCTCTGTAGTCACAGCCAGATCAAGGTCTGGGGTGGAGAGTGGAGCTGAAGCAGGCCTTCACTCTGGCTAACATGGCCAGACAGAATCTATATGCATGAAAGGCAGTACATTTTCCCACAAATTTCAGTCATCTTCTTCATTGTCTCCTTATCTTAAATATCCAGGCTTGTGGAATGATGTCCACTGCGGTTTCTCACATGGCTTTATCTGTGAGAGGCACAGAAGCTTTATAAACACAACACTTGCTCCAACAGTACCTCCACCCCCAGGAGGATGTCCTGAAGATTGGATTTTATTTAAAAATCAGGTATGATAGCATCCATTTAAGTGTAATATGGATCTTTGGGAAGGTATGCAAAGCAATACCTTCTGTTTCTCTGTTCTGTTCTGATAGCCATTATCCAAAGCTGCATTAAAAATTGGATCAGTTAGGTAACTGTTGCAAAATGATGATTTTGTAGATGTAGATTTTTATTTTTCTGAAAAGTGGTCAGCTGAGACACATTTACAAAATAGTTACACAGTCTGTATCTTCTTTAAAAGGAAAAATTGACTGAATTCCACTGAAAGCACAGCTATGAGCATGTCAGTCACTTGAGCCAGAACAAGCCACAAATAATGCCTGATATTTTTTAAAAAACCTCAATGTAATGCTTCCCTGACCTCCAAAGGGACAAACTCTGATGCTATATTAAGTTATGGCTAGAGAATATATAGAATATGTAGAAAATAGTTACAATAACGAAATTCCTGATAGTTGTCAGAGTTATTTCGCACAAACTACACCATCTTATTCTCTGACAGTGCTACGCATATGCCACAGAACAGAGGGTGAAAGCATAGGCATCCTAGGCACACTCATAATTACACTAATTTCTACTAAAATTAGTGTAATTCAAATCCTAATTCCTTTTGCTATCAATCACTAACAATCGAACTCCTTTTTCCCTAGTGCTACAAAATGTTTGGCTCTGCTCACGTGTCTTGGTCCATGGCGCAGCGGGATTGCACCAGCCTCGGGGGACACCTGGCGAGCATACACAGCGAACAAGTACAAGGTGCTGTCTCAGATGCTCTCATGCCTCAGACTGGTGTTTGTTCTGTACACAGCGGTCATGTCCTGCAGAGAAGAACAAGGCGAAAAGAGCCAATATGTGCATTTCAAAGTACCCATATCTACATGGGTTATACAGCCAGAGCATAAAGCCTTTTTGGAAGAGTTAAAAACAGCTGTCTTGAGCATGATAATGATGCTAAGGGTTGCTCCCTCCTGTAACACAGAAAAGTCTATATGTATGTATGTATTTATTTACTTATTTGTTGGGTATGAATTATCAGCATAGAATAATAAATCCAGATCTGATGTTGTAGTTTTTGATAAAGAGAGGGCAAAGGAAGTCATGGCTTGCTTCTGCCAGAAATAGAAACTATCACTATATCTCTGTATTGCCCTAAATCTGCAAACTAATTCGGCTGTAGCAATACCACGTGAAGACACGTTTTCACCTTGACTAAGTTCTCAGGCTTCCACTTGCAGCTAAATGTAGCTACCTGTGTAGCTTCCCTTAGTAAATTAGCCCATTCTGACTATTGAAATAATTGATCTGGTTGATACAGTGATGGTCAGGCAGATATTTTATCTTATCCCTTTCAGAACTAGTGTTGCTTAATAGTCGCAAATATTTCCACTCTGTATTTACAAGACTTTAGAAACAAAAATACTTAAGGATTTCTTTATGTGCTGATGTATTAACTGACAACATGTTAAACTTCCTTTCTATGGCCCTTTTCCAGCCTTTCTCACTTACCAGTTGAAGGATGCATCAAATGATCTCTGGATTGGCTTGAATGATTTACTCAGTGAACTCAACTTTGTTTGGACTGATGGAAGTGTTGTTTCTTATACAAACTGGGCTCCAGATTGCCCCAAAACTAAAGAAATTTATTTGTACGACTCCCT
>JAUBNY010000194.1:84108-94326 GCA_032275445.1 Crypturellus soui
TGTATCTTAGCTTGCACACCTCAGACCTGGGAAGGAATATATTTTGCATGTGTTTATGTATTCCCTTAGAGTAGTCTTACTTGTAATAGCAGAGAAATATAGTGTGGACAGAAACAATGGCAAAAATTATTTAAAGGAATCTGAAGACTGTATGATACAGTACCTGAGCGTATTATCTACACATTTATTCTTTCATTTGAAAGTGCAATTAGTGTAATACTCCTCATTTAGATGTTAGAATACTAGTGAGGCAAATCTTGTTTACTTCATCTGATGTCTGTTGAGATGTCTACTTCACTTGTATGATAGAGGAAGTGAACATTTGGCTTGTAGGTATGTTTTTACATGCTATACTCTTCCTCATGAATCATAATCACCGTAGCTACAACAAAGTAAGGGTTATTGATAACACTTCTACTCACACAGTCAATCTCTGTGCAGCCCTTTGCAGGGTGCTGGTACCAACATGATGTCTTATTTGACTCCCAGTTTTGTACCTTCTTTCATGTCCCATTACTTTCTCCCTTCTATTTCCCAGTGCTTGAAAAATATTCTTAATTAATATTAGATACTTTTCTGAAGGGTATAAGAAATCATTCTATGCTTATATTCATATATAGCAGACACTGTACATCTTGTTGCAATAAGCATTTGCAAGCATAAAAATGCGGTATTGTCAAGCACATGATTCTACGCTAGTTTTATGAAAGTCCTTGGATGATCACTCAAACAGACCTTGATATTACCATGTAGATTTTACTTCTAGACCAATGGCAAATATCAATGGAGTGACAAATGGAGATTAGTTTACAGTAAGTGGTCCAGTGGGGAACCAAAACAGAAATGGGCATGCGTTTATGTAGACACCGATGGAACCTGGAAGACAGCTTCATGCAAGGCAGAACTTTTTTCCCTCTGTAAAAAATCTGATGGTAAGCAATTGAATATAAGCATTTTAACTGTAGACTGCAGAGATTTATCAACTGAGCTAGATACCACTAGAAACTGGAAGAATAGTTGCTTTATGGACTAGTATATAGGATGACACGAACAGCTAACTCCTCTATAGTTGTAAAAATTAACATGAATTCTTCCCAGAAGTCAATCTGTTCATATTATTCATCTCTGGAACTCTGAAAAACATAGGACTGATTATGCATTGGTTTCCTAATTATTCATTCTAATAGGAAAACTAATCCACTGACTATGAGGTCTGTTCTTGATACGGAATATTCTATCCAGGTTGGGACTCTAAAGTTTGCAAAGGATGTCAGTCAGTAGGAAACAAAAATTGTAAGGAAAGTGAGGTTGCACAGTCTATAGAACAAAGGGCTAAGAGAAACCACGGTATCATTTTAAATAATGAAACATGGCTCTAAAATCATTTTTTTCTTCCCTTTAATATTTGATAAGGCATAATAGACTTGAAGCAAGAGAGATTTGTGTTAGATAAACCAAAAACACCTGTAAGCCATGTTGAATAATACCAACATTTTCATTCATATTCAAATTTCTAGTATACAGTTTTGATCCTGTCAAAAAATAAGTGTCAAAAGCTGTTTTAAAAATAACAGTTTTAAGTAAGTAGACAGATATTTTTCACAAAAATCTAGCTGCATACTTTATTAACTAGAGTAATTAAAGAATATAAATGGACAGAATCTATGCTTCTTAAAAACTAGTGTATCTTCTTACTCACCTTGATTGCTTAATGTGAAATGAACTATGCTCTAAAACACCAAATCCAAACAATATCCAAATTCTTTTTAGAATCTTTCATGTCTTCCCTGATGACAAATCCAATACAATTAGATTATTATTTTTTATATAATGCTTTAATAATATATATATTTTTCCCTACTAGTGTATGATACAAATGAGTTTTATAAAATAATCATCTCATCTCTTACCAGCAATAGCACCTACTGAACCCCCAGAACTCCCTGGAAAATGTCCAGAATCACAAGGACACAAATCTTGGATACCTTTCCATGGTCACTGCTATTACTTTGAGGCCTCCAGGAAAAGAACCTGGTCTCAAGCTTACCAGGAATGTACCCGACTGGGTGAGTGAAGTGTTTCAGAAAACTGAATACATATATAAAATCATAAAAGACTTTCTGTTAAGCAAGTCTTACTTAAAAACTTTAAACATAATGCTTTTTAGCCTTCCCGCCCCAAATATGTATTTGTGCTGTTTCACTGTAAAACTAATTATTTTAGGAAAAATCGTTGATACCTCAAATTCATGGCATTTTTGATATCTCAAATGCTGAGCTCTTAGGATCTTCTTTGATACCTCAGATTCATTTGATATATTTGATATCTCAAATGCTGAGCTCTTAGGATCTTCTAGTTGTATTAAAAGCAATAATTGTGTGAATCTGTATTTCTGATTAATTACTCATTTAGGATTAAGAGCTAATATAGGGATGTGTAGTAACATTTTCTCTTATGTACTACAGTGCTGGCCTATGGTTGAGTAAATAAAAAAGTAGCTTTGCAAAGGCATTTGACTTTACAGTTGACAATAAAATTCACACGATTTCTATATTTATTGATTTAAACTGGCCATTAAGCTTAAGAAAACGTAACATTGCAATGTGTTTGTTGTACTGTACTTTTCAGCTGCTGACTTGGTATCAATAAAAGACTATGCTGAAGCAAACTTTCTGTCTGACAGCATTAAAGTACTTCATGGAAAATCACCAAACTTTTGGATAGGACTGAAGAAAAATGGTAATATCCTAAATATTTAATCATATATTATTGACAATACATAATGATGCTACAAGTTTTATTAAAAAATTATTTTATACTTGAATACTTATAAATTATTTTATACCCGAAAGTAAACATATCTGCTGAATACATAAGATGTATTTCAAGGCATGCTTACATAAGCAATTGGAACTGAAATATTTAATTATCTATCATGCTATAATTTTTTGTTCTCCATATCACATGTTCTATCAGGCTAAAACATTGTGTTTTACCTATACATGTTAATTTTAAACATCAGAAGAATGGGTGTGGACAGACAAAACTGCCGTGGATTTTGTCAACTGGAATATGGCAGAACCTTCAGGCAACAGGAAAAAGCACTGTGGAGAAATATCTGCATTGTCTGGGTACTGGAACAGCAATGTCTGTTCTTTCAAGAAAGGATATATCTGTAAAAAAAAGAAAAGTAAGTAATATTTATATTAGCTATAGCAAACAATGCCTAATAATGTACCTAAATTATAGGTAAAGCCTATGTGAGCATACTATAATGATTATAGCATATGGAATGATATGGTATGTGCAAAAGCAATAGACACCTATAGCAAGATTCAGCTGCCTAAATCCTAGGGGTTCCAGTACCATTGGGTATCCCACGTAGCTTCCAGCTGCTTCCTCAGAAGGCTGCGTGCCCCGTAAGTCCTGTGCAATGCCATCATCCCCACACAGCTTGGATGCTTCAGTCACCGATGTGTAGGAAATGAATGGCCAGAGACCACTCACTGGTCATAAAAAGTGGGTTTTCAGTAAAACCAGTATTTCTCCCGAATTACAACCCTAAATTTGAAACCAGAAACTAACATTTCACATCAGCTGAATATATTACACCCAAGAAGTCTTACTGTATAAATGCAGAAATTGTTGATTCATTGCTCTCTTCTGTACTGATAGACTAGGGGAATAGGATTACATAGATTTTTTTGGCACTCTTTATCTACGGTGTGTTAGAATTATATTTGATAGAATGATTGTATTTTTTGATAGCAAAATGATCATTTGAAAGAAAATTCAAGAGTTGAATTACCAAATGAGATTAAGCTAAGGAAATTGAGAACTTGAACTGAATTTTGTTTTCTTAACTCTGTATTTCTGTTAATCTTTCCCTTACCTAGTAAGTTGAGGAAGCCCCATTAGAAGAATATTCTGTTCATTCCATACATACAGCCACAAAGAACAGTTGCCTTCAACCAGGAGGTTAAATTCACAGAAGATTCTTTTCAGCACAGACGCATACCTTTTACTATAATCATCTCATTTCTCATTGGATAACTTTACTGAGGAGGTCAAGTTAGAAGCTTACACATTCTTAGCTTTATCTCTCAGGAGACTTCACATATCACCAACAGGTGAAGAAGTGTGTTAAAAACTTTGAAATTTCTCTTAAGAACATTCAAAATAAATACTTTCTTTTCTTTCTAAAAGCTATTGGGAAAACAGAGATGTCAACAGAAAATAAAGGTAAGCATACTTCTTTTAAATAGAATTAAGGAGGTGCTATCATATGATAAACACATAATGAAATAATTTCTAAATATTAATTCTAAAAGAATTTCAAAATAAAAAACTCTTTAAATTTCATTTGTACTTGGTTATAGAAAATATATAAAATTGTATAAAATTGTATTTTTTCTTAATTGGTTTTAATGTATATATTTTTGTTAGTAAGATAATTGGTTAGACTGAAAATCTCACTTATTACTGGATTCTGACATCTCTTAAAATCAAAGGTGTTGATTCTATTTCTTTCACTTACAGGAGAGAAAAAGGAGAAAGTGTTTTCCACCAGCATCATCTGGATCTTTGTTGTTCTAGTCCTTTTTATTGTTGGAGCTGGAAGTATCCTTTATTTCTACCTGAAGTTCAAGAAAAAACAAAATCAACTAGATCTGTCAACTAGAATGGGACAAACAGAAGCACCTGTGGATATGCAAGAACAGGATGCACACACTGACATGTAGTTTGGCAAATACCTATGCGTTTCAGATAACAGAAATTAACCTATGCAACTGGAATCGGTGGCATCTTAGGCCACTTTTTTTCCTACACCAAAAATAGTTTTCTCTCTGCACAGATATGAAATTAATGAATTCATATAAACTCACACAAAAGTGTACTCCTTTCAAAATTCCATCTCTAAGAGCTACAGATGTTCTGTTTTTGTTTAGTTTACATATCCATACATGTTCCACATAAACGAGCCTGACTAAAGTGTTGGTTCCACAGGTATCGGAGCAAAACTGTAGAGTTTTTTACTAAGTACAATTATTTTATTTAACTTAATGTAGGGTTCTGTCATTTGCATAGAGAGGAAATATTAGTTATGCCTTTACACTTTTTCTACTGTACTGCTTCAGTGTTATAATGGGAAACACTGATGATTTTATATTTTCAGATTCAGTTTACAGTATCATCTTTTTATTTGTGTAAAATCTACTATAATGCCCAGATCTGTGAATTAAATATATTTTCCTTACTAAATAGATGAAAAAATAATGGAGAAGACTTCCCTTTTTGTTCCTACTTGTAGTCTGAACTTTATGCCTCTTTCTGTAGCCTTGTACTACTGTGTTATTCTGTAAATATTACCATTTTTCTACCAGGTTCAAGATAATAAGAAAAATATGACAATAGATGATCTATCAATTGGATATTATCTCAATAATGATGCTTTCAATATGCAGAGATATGTTGCATTATATAACTTTCCAGTTTATAGAAATGTAATTATTAGCTCATTTTTTTCATTGAATTTTTCCTTTTCTGTTGTAATTTCATTTCACAATGTACTTCATTAGATTCCTTTCACACGTAGAATTTGGGATTTTCTTCAAGTGTACACAGTAGTTTTTGCCTTAGGGGATAGTTTCTCATTCTGTGTATTTTAAGAAATCTATTGTCTCTGCTGAGATACACAAGCTTTTCTGCAAGCTATAGGAGGGTGCAACAGAGAAGCATACAGAGGGGTAGGACTAGAGAACAGAAGCTTCTACAGTATCTGCAATGTGAAAGATTTTCTTTCATAGGCGATTTTGTAGAATTTCTTACACTGTCCCCATGCTTTAGGTCTCCAATTGACAAAAAGGATGACAGAATGCTAAAGCTCTCCTTTAAGGAGAAGAGAGCATTGGTTCCACGTCTGGAATGGATTTTCCATGCCTATGCCTGACCAGTTTGAGACAACCATACAAACACTCGGGTTACCTCTAGTATTTGCCTTTGTCTGGATACCCTGTACACAACAAAGCAAAAATATTAATGATCATAGCTTAGAATGAAAATAACCCATTCCTTTAGGAGAACTTCACTAGTTTTATCAGTGGTTGCCATAAAACATGGTGCACTGATGCAAACATACTTTTTCTGTTGAGCTGTCATTTTTCCTCTTGTACTTTATGGACATGATACACTGCTGGCTGAGTTCATAAGGAAGTCCAACCAGAGACTGCAGATTGCACAGCTTCTGCTTTCTGGTATATTTATATTTATATGTCATTTATATACTATATACTTAACCATGAGACACGTTTCTGGTTTTTTTTTTTTAGGGTTTAATTAAATCAGAAAGAAAACTAAAGTAAAACAAAAATCAGTTCTACAGTATGTCCTTTAAAAACTTTGTAAAACCCAAAGGCAAAACTCTCAAAAACTCATAATTCCAAGCCCTGTGATATAGAAAGAGTCACTACTGCTACTTTCCAGGAGGAAATAGGAAATGGCTCAGAGAACTTTGGACAAAAAGGGAATGAGAAAAACACCACCTGTTTCCCATGGAGATGAATACAGATATAACTGTTTCCTGCTATGTACAACAGAAATCTCGGAATACATAATGCTTGCTCTTTGGATAAGTAAACAGTGGAGGTGCTTTTCCTGTTCTCTATTTCCCAAACAACAAAGGATGCCGGATCATTCATTATACATAGACATCTCAGTGAACCTGATAAAATAACCTTCCTCCTCCCCTCTACCTCCCTCCCCCACCCAAAAAAAAGTATTTTCAGTAAAAACTTAAGATTTAACAGTTATTTGTGTCATGACCTGCAATGGGAAGCTCATGAGAGAGGTGCACTGATGGCCAAATCTAGCACAGCTTAAGAAGCCCAGAGGTGGAGTTGCATATTACACCATGCAGTGAACAAGGCCAGCTGAATAGTCAGGATTCTTTGCATGCCACTGTAAAACAAACCATTAGATCTGTGTTATTATATGGAAATCTTTTCATGTAGATGCACTGGTATGTGCAGATATTTGAAGTCAGGAGTCAATTCAACACAATATCTGAGAAAGAAATGGACAGAACCATAGGCTAGACAAAGGTCTGCGGCTGCGCCCCTGGAAGAGCCTGACAAGGCTCATCCAAAGGCTTTGGTGGCTGCAGACGCAACAAGGTCACTGTGGTAAGAGTAGTGGTAACAGGTGAGGGCAGAGCAAGCGTGCAGCGAGTGCCACGGAGTGCCATCTGTGCACAGGACCAAAAGGGAGGCCTGCCATGGACCTGGTAGGTGCGGGATGTCTGTTAGGTGGACACCATCTCAGTTACCTACCTGTGGTGAGGTGCAGCACGGCCACAGCAAGGGCGGGAGATGCAGCCTAGTGAGTGTCAAACAGCTCAACATCCAGTGGGGGAGTGAAACGAATGTGTCCTAACTGTCTGACCCTCTGTATTTGTCCTTTGAAGTGGATATTTGATGTGACTAAGGAAAGATTTTGGCCACTCACCTTGTTAATTACTCAGATGCAGAATGCGACTGGGATTTATTCAGTTTGAGTGTATGGGGCAGCAGAGAACCGTACCACTTTCAATGGTTTATCCCAGTCTTTCTGCCCACGTTAATTTTTGGGATTTCCTTTTTTCTTTTTTTTTTCAAAGTCCTATCTACTTAAAACCACTGTCAGTTCAGTGCTTGGGATAAGAAAAATACTGATCATCATGCATGAACACTAGTCATTTTAAAATAGTTTCAGAGTAGAGAATAGAAAAAACAGGTCTTTTAAGTTTTCTTTAAAATTTCCTAGCACTCTTGTTAAATGTGTTTACCACTGTGTGTGTTTCTCTGTGTATGATTGCTCATTTTCACAGGGAAACTGCATCTGATTTTTCGCAACAGTTTCTGAAGATACACCACCTCCTCCGTAATTAAGTTGTGATCATTTTGTGACAGCAAAATCTCAGAATGTAATTCACTAGTGGGAACAGAAAATCCTTAGTTTTCTTGCAGCCAGAGAAATTTTCCTTTCTTACTGTGGCAGCAAAGGAGCTGAAATGATACAGTGTCTGAAATGCCAGAATGAAGAAGAAGGATGCAAGGAATTACAACTAATTTGTTGCCTCGTTATTGCAAAGGAAGCATTCTGAGAATGCATCTTTTCAGTCTTCTGAGCTAATTTCTTTTGGATCTGTTACAACTTTTTGGTTTATCTGATACTACTGTTGCTAAATGGCTGGCAGAATGGAAGATTACAGCACAGACATTAGGACTGGCCCTGCTGGCACTGACTACCTGTGAAACAACACATAGGAAACAGTGCAGCCAAATAGAGAAAACTGATGATGAAAGGCAAGACATGCACCTATAAATACAGAAGGCATGGATGTACTCTGCAATATCAACAAGTAGTCTCAGTATGCCTGTGCCTTTTAGGGCATTAGGGTGTTCAATTGCTTTTAAGTTTTCAAGATATGATCAAATCAAAGATCATACAGTTGTCAAGGAGCCCCCAGTAAGTCTAGTCACAGAGGACTGAAATAATATTACTCAGTGTTTTAATGCATGTGGAATAAATAAGTGCTACAGAAAGAACACGTATTTTGTCACTGTAGAGGTTTAAACGTGGTAAGTTTTTAATGACTGCTATCCCTTGACAAACAATCATTATTACATCTATTAAATAAATGCTTTCTAACAGCCCCTCCTTGTTCTTTACTCCTCTGCTTAAAATAAATCTTTATAGGGCAAAAAAAACTTGTCAGACTTCACATATGGTGATGTCCTCTCTGGGAAAAGGTGAAGTTATTCTATCTGGGCTGCAGCTGCTGCTATTCAAGTACATTCCTGATTGTTTTAAGACAGGATATAAACAAAACCATAAGTAAAAGCAAAGACGACCTGATACAGAAAGAGGTACTGCACATAACCTCCAACAGATACTCCAGGACCTGAAGTACAGGTCCAGCAGTTTAAACCATTGCTTTTATTTACCTAAAGGCAATATTGCAAATTGATGCTGTCTTCATTTGCTGAAGTAGATGCTTTCTAAAAGAATAACTCATTTCAAAGCTAGGAAAGGGAAGAAATATAATGGGGAAGAAAAAAAAGAAACTTAAGTAAGGAGATGGCCTTAAGGGCAATAATTTCACTTTCCTGGTTGCACTAACTGGAAACTGAGACCAGAGCACTTCAGGTTCTCTGTCAGCAGTGTTCAGGTCACAGCACCTTGCAAAAGGAGGAGACGCAGTAGTGTCACTGTGACTCATGAGATTTTGGAGATGGCAAATGTAACACCCTGGATGTTTAAGCTTATTTCTCTTTCTCAATCTCTACCCATCTGGTATCTATAAAAACAACAGATCCTAGAAGAAGTGATGGTGCAATTCCTTTTCATGTTAATTTTCATGCTAATCAACTATATATGCACTAATTTTGATTAAGGTATTTCCATTTTGCTGTCTGTGCTTCATAATAACCTTTATTAACCTTTAGGCTATTAATAACCTTTAGGCTATTTATCAGAGAGCCTGCTTTTACTTCTGCTGACCTCATTATATTGCAGAATGTAAAAGTCTAGATCTTGACAATGTAGTATACAAGTTCCCTCTATGAATATCAATTTTATAATAAATGTAAATTCATTCATTCAAATTACATTTCTTAAAATTATTTTGTAAGCATTTTACACATTCAGGAAACAGTAATAAACTGTACGTGTTATATTTTTTATATACACATTTTGCTAGATTATTTTACAAAAATTATGGGTAAAGATTTCAGATGTCAACAGAACTAGAAACACACTGCCAATTTTTTTCTTTTGTTGTGTTTTGTTTGACACACTATTAACTTTTCTTTGGCTCAGCACCCATATGGCTATATTTGGGGACAACAATCACTTTTCCATCTTTAGCCGTTATTTGTACATTTTAAAGCTACACAGTTAACCAAAGCATGGAAACTGAACCCAGGTGGTTTAAGATAACCTTGCACTCTTCACAATATTTTCATGAAGAACACTACTGCATGTTAATGAGAAGAAAAGGCAACAAATGTTTTGTAGATGTATTTTTACGTCAGAATCAACAATCACATAAGGAGAAATTCTGGACATTTTCATATATTTTTTCTCTACTTATAACTATTTGCAAGGACAACATAACCTCCTTTATGCATAGACTCAGTTCTTCAAGACACCTGAAGGGGATGAACTTTATCTCACACA
>JAUBNY010000194.1:106926-118976 GCA_032275445.1 Crypturellus soui
TTTTTATTGCAACTATATAAGTGAAACTTATAGCTTTTCTTGAAAGGTGTTTTCATTAATAAACATTTTCAGACTCAATGTTTTTCAGATATGAATTAAGCTTCTCCTTAAATGGAGAGTGGAAGCCTTGCAGCTTGGAGCTGCTTCAAGACAAACAGGTAGGTTTGGAGCATTCATATTCCAATAAATTTGGAAAGGCCCAATTTACTTTCAATCTTCAATTGCTGTTTTGATGAAAATACAAGTTTGATATAGACATGCTATAGTTTCATACGTGAGAGATTATAATTAGAACTACCTGAAAAAATCATGCAAACAGTTCCCAGAACAGTATGTGGGAGAAATTACAGGTACTACTGATTAGAACTGGATTGTCTGGATGGTAAAAGTTCTAAGTCACTAATTAAAGCTTAAAATATCAACCAGCCTCCAGTGAGAGATATTGTTACAAATGCTTTTATTTCACTTCGGATAGATACATTTTTTTTTTTTCACTTACATCTGAGGATTATAAGGATCTTCATGCTTAATAAAATTCATGGCCCACCAGTGTGATACCTATGCTACCACCAGGTCATTTGGAGAAAGTTCTCCTCTGGTACCTGACAGACACTGGCTTCAATCATGAAACCCAACATTCTATATTAGTTGCAAAATATATCTACCATAATATTGTTTATTTTCATTTCCATTATGTTGTGGCTGAGATTCTCAGTAACATCTTACCTAGTAAGCTTATCAAGGATATCTTCATATGCATTTCAGTAACACCCAAGATGACACAGGTAGTGAACAGTTTCATAAAGCAGATCCTTGTATCATAAAGTCCCAACATTATGGTTGTAATAATGACATATAGTTTTATTTATAAAACTGTGTATAAAATGAGCTTTGTTTCAGTTTACCAAATGAGAAATAATATATGTGTTTTGTAAATTGTTCTGTGGCTAATGGAAAGAAAATAACATCTTCTCTTTGTGATACGAATGGAATTCTGTTCGAATTGAAATTTGCATTCCTGCAAATTTGACATTACTGCAAAGGAGCGTGGATGTTGTATAATTGTGCTCACTTTTGCTTAATGAAATAGTGAGATGAGCTACACATTTTTGTTTGTGCGTTTTGTCTTCCATGGAAAATGTGATGGATGTTTGTGTTTCAGAGAATGTTAAACCATTTCAGAATATGTGGGAGAGAAAAGCATGGGAGTGGAAGGGAGGAGAGAGGAGTGGGAGTAGAAAATAGTTGTCTAACAGGCTCTATCTTGTATTTCTCTGTTTCGTAGCACACTTCTTAGAATATGCAAGCAGATGCCAGGAAGAGTTCTGGAATTCCTCTAAGATCTTATAGCCAATATCCTAGTTAGAGAAGATCAGATATTGTTAAATCTCATTCTAGAGAATTAGAATTCAAAAGATAGCACTGAACATCCTCATGACATAAAATGTCACAGAAACAATGCAAAGGGTCTGCTACTTTGGCATCAGAAGCATCAGGATCCTTCTGGTGAGATCCCCATTATTCTTCATTATACGAGAATAACATTAATAGCCAAAAATGTATACATACCGTAGCTTGGTTCATTTGCTGATTTTCTAGGTTTGGCAGAGTGTTCAGGCAATGAACTGAGGGGTTTTGTTTGTTTGTTTTTAAGATGAGTAACGAAGCAAGAATTGAAGGTTCATGCTTGATATTTTCATTACAGGTCCAGCTTGTGATTGCATTAACTGATCCAGTTTCTTGAATTCAAGAGTAGGTCAATGACCACTGAAAATATGCTAGATAAAACAAGTAGAAACTGGGGAAAAAAAGCATTTGAGAACAGAGCCCTGGCTATGCCAGTGTTGCTAACTTCAAAACTTGAAGTTAACTTGAAAACTTCTTAAGGAAAAATTTCTTAAGGAAAGAGCAGCCTAAAGAGAAATAAAGCACCCAAATAAATAATGTATCTGTGTCTTTATTTCAGGTTGGAGTTCTGGCTAAATTTGCCAGAAAAAAAACAATTTGCCAGAAAAAAAGAAAACAATTTATGCACCTATACCCTGTCTGAATGCAATGAGTAGTTAAAAAGAGAAAGTTTCTTCTCTTGAATTTTTTGATCCAATGTGATTGTGTACTAACTTAAAGTCTTACAATTTATGTCTCCATGTTTTTCTTGTTGTTGTTCAGTACACCTTCACTACTAGGAAGAAATAATTCTGTATTTTTCTTAACTTTTGCATTTATGTAAAATGAATATTTATATCTGAAAATAAGTCTCTCATTGTTTTCCTTTTGAAGGTTACTGAAGAGGAACTAATTAAGAAACTACTAGGAAGGAAAGATTGATCATTTTAAAATGATTGATATCCTGGAGAAAGGAGACAGTAGATTGGATCTCACAGGACTTCACCATAATATTTATGTTGTACCAAGTTGGAAATTATTTTTAAACTGAAAGAGATGGGAAAGTTGAAGGTGAGTAAAAATCTAGAGGATTTTGAGTTTTTCTGAAAAGGGTCTTAGTGACCCTTTCAGACCCTTAGTCTTTCCTCCTTAGGGAGGAAATTACTAGGGGGGAAATCTCACGAGATTTGAGTCTTGAGACCACTCATCTAAGACTTTGTTAAATGTCTTTAGAAAATAGTTTGCAGATGGCATTGGATCAGGAGGCTACAGATTAGACTAGTATTTCAAGCATAAAAAGTCAGAGGTCTGGAATATCTACAATTCCAGGCCTTACGAAGTATAAATAGTATATAATCAATAGGTGCGTGTTTTAAGATGGTGGTAAGAATTTCCCCTTAAGATGGGAATAATGGAAGGGAATTAAGACTTGGATGCACCACTCACCCACAGGACCTGTGATGCACGCAGACTGTCCAACTGCGAAAGAGGCAAATGCAATCTGTGTGTGCTTTTGACTAAGGATTTTCAGGAGAGCTGTGAAAATCCTAGAAGTATTTCAGTCATTAAGAATACTTCATCACGCATAATGTGATGATATAAGGAACAGAATAATGTAGATTTCCTAATGAATTCACCCTGATTTTACTTATGCGACTTCATATTCTGTGGATGTTTCATGTTCCTTGTATACCTTCACGTATTGAGAACATGCACACATAGTACACTGCTTATGTATTTCAGAGAAGCAGCACGACTGCCCACCCTGAGGATCTCCCATATGTTTTATTAACTGCTTTGAATTTTCATTTACAGGAGAAGAAAACAATGAAGAGGCACAAATATCTCATCTAAGTATGATTTCGCAATCTGGGATTCTTACTATAGAAAACATTGAACTCATTCGATTTCTTCCACAAGGACAAAAATTTAAACCACATAGCCAATGACAAACACATTGGATTCACTGACATATTTTTAAACTATAGCAATTCTGTTCCAAGACCTAGCGATACAAAGGATTTTGTGGCAAAAACTGAGAGGAATGAACAGTGTGTGCTCTTGATGAGAAAATAAAAATTGTTTCTGAATTGGATTGAACAGTGCTACAAGAATATACAATGCATTAACCCAAATTGTACTTGCAAATTGTAGTAGTAGTTGATTTTGTATTTTCTGTATGCATTTTTATAGGCTAGCAAAACCCAAGTATTTACTTTTTTGTGTTAGGGTTATGTAGGTGCATTCCTTGTGAATAGTGGTATGTGAGTGTGATAGTGTTAATTATGGATGTGAGTGTGATAGTGTTAATTATGAATGTTCCAATAAACTTTTGAAAGTCAGAACTGTCTTTTTTGATGTATGACCATTCTTTAAGATAACAGACTCCTCTCCTGCTCTTTTTACTAATCCTTCCAATAATGGGTGTAGTGCTCGTGTTACATGGGGAGATACTAGTACATCAATGAAGAAAGGTGGAAACTGATCTCACTGTAATGCAATGAAGTTAATATTTTGTTAAATTGTTTTCTACCATTACTAGATCTTCATTGTCCTTTCATGGTATGATTTGTGATTTAAAAATGTTTAGTTGTTTCTTTAGACTACTACTAGCTGCTTGTTAGACTACTACTTCCTATTCTTTACTGTAATACCATATGCCAATTCTTCGTTTGGGATATATAAATTTGTTACACTCAAAATCTGTAATTGGGGCATAAATGCTTGGACTAGAAGAAGCATTTAGTAAATCAAGTCTTTTTTTGTTTGTTTGTTTGTTTGATCCTAATATCTTTAGAGACCTAAAGGAATAGAGACAAACAGTACTACATAATACATTCTGAAAAAAATATAAGACATAACCCAGCAATAGCCTTGCCTTGCCTTGCCTTGCCTTTGCCTTTGCCTTTGCCTTTGCCTTGCCTTCCTCCAGCAGAGCCAGATATTCAGCAATGGAGAAATTGTTTTAGGGAATGCTGAAGAAAGATGAGTGAATTAATAAGATTTTAGGTCACACTTCGTATAAATGAACACTCACTTTTTCTGTATAAACTTTCATACCAGGAACAGCTTACAGTGAGTAAGTTCCACAGATAAATTCTGCAGCAGGTAGAAAAGGACTTCTGAAGGTATATTTCTTAAACCACAAGGAAGAGGCTTTGCTGGGCTGGAGAGGAAGTAACCCTTGAGCTATTTCTTTTCTGTTTTAGTATACCTGGAATTTCAAATCTTTCCTAGGAAACATTCTTCTAACTGACAGGTGAATTTAGCAAACCTAGCCTAATACAGGGCTTGTTTCAGATAGATATATTAATATAGAGAGCTTAGAAAATAATTTAATTAGCATTCATTTATTTTATTTCATTGACAATCTTAATATAAATGATATTGTTAGAATTGACACGTGAGGCTGGAACTAAATTGACTGTGGGGAATAGACTTTAAAAAAAGGACTGACATTTTGTATTGTAGCACTCCAGCATTCATTCACTGGCAAAGATGCTTTATATATTCAAATTCTACACAAATTGCATGCAAATCGAAGTCCTTTCATGTGTCAGTATGCTGCCTGTGGCTGTAATTATAGCAGTGTGCACACATCACGTTAATAACATGGAGGAAATCCGCAGTGCCACAGGATCCTCTTCTATTTGCTGTAATTGCTGCGATTAGTAAAAGGGCATAGAACGTATTTGCTTAGTCCATCAAAATAAGTTATACAGTCTTTAAGAAATGAGGGTTATACATAGCTACATTTCTCAGTAAGCCATGAAGTTCAGCAGGGGACTTGCTAAAGTGATGTCTATTTTCTCTCCCATTCTGCTGTAGAGAGAAAACTAAGCTTTTTGCCAGGTTGGTGGATGTCATAGGAATGTCCTTGTCATCAGAGAGGTAGTTTTCTGAAGAGTTTTCCTTTTCCTTTATCATTTATTCACTGATCCTTTGAAAGACAGTAAATTGCAGAGTGCAGTAATGATATTTGTGAATGAGCAACTTGTTTTGTTCTCCAGATGCATGGGCTGGAAAAACAACAAGAAAAACTGCAGTAAAGTCTTATGGGCTCAGTTAAAACTAAAATCAAATAAATAAATAAAAATCTTGTAATCAAAGAAGGGTTTCCTGCATGTACATGTTCTGTGTCTGCTTAAGCCGTTTTCAAATTGTCTTCACACCTACTCACTGCGGATGAAAGTTAGAATATTATCCTAACTTATATTGAAATTATATTTGCGTGTGAAGAAATTCAATATGCACTGCTTGAGGTCATGAATCCAATCATGCAATTATGTAATTTGTGAAGTTCCCATTTTTATCACTCTTTTTTCATAGCAGTTTGGTAGTTCTGTTGTGCATTTGGTGCATTCCTGGGACATGGATCTGTGTCTGCCAGCAATTACTTAGTGTCTTATATTCCTACATGGTATTATTAGTATTCCTACATGGTATTCAAACTGTTTTAAAATGATTGTATCTGCAAATCCTTGACCCCAAATCTTCACTCTAGTGTACCTAATTGTTTATGTTGTAGAATGGAGTAAAGTTTCATTTGTGCATTTAATCCGGAAGCTCATCATACCTCTGATTTTGATGTATACCAACAGTCGTGTTAGAATGACAAGCAAGTTTGATTTGAGGTGTTCCGGTTCTCTAGTATCTCTGAGGCCTTTTTCTGTCACGCATGTTGTGTTAAGAGTCACTGGGCCATTGTATAGAGTTTCTGCATAGCCTCTATTAAGAACCATTGAGAGACTTTCAGTCAAATATAAGACAAAATATCAGAAAATGTAATAAGTGAGCGATTAATAGTGATAGTTGGTTTTTGAGGTATTGAGGCATGGAACTGTGTCAATGGATCTTTTTTTCTGTATATGCCAATAAGATTATAATAGATTTTTACATGGCTGTTATTTTCATTATCCTGTGTTATCAGCTGATACAATGTAAGCATTAAAAACTTAAAAAATGCTTGAAAAAAAAAGAATAATAGATTTGACAAATTACTTCAAAAGCAGTAATAGCAATAAAAACTGTATAGACAGAAAAAAATCTATGATTATTGGATGACTGAAAGTAGAGGTAATGCTCTGAAGTCAGGGGTAAATCAGACAGCTATTATCTCTTGGTTTTTAATATGCTATACATTTACTTCTGTTACCATTACTGTGTAGTATAAATATTAATATAAGATTCTGTTAATATTATTATGTAAAACAACATCTTTCAGTGGTTGCAAATCTGATCAAATGTGTTTTTATATGTTGGCTTCTCTCAGCATGTTGTTGAAACAAGTTACTCTGTGCTTGCACGCATACTAGTTGGATACAATAAATTCTTAGTTTTTATATTAATGGCATACAAACACCAAATCATATACAGATAAACCTGTTTTATGTTATTTAGAGACTGAGGAATCCCCAGCTCAAGTGCTGGAAGCTATTCCTTCATTATCTGAGTAATTATTTTTTATTAGTGGAACAAATGTGCATGCACTTAGCTTTGTTTCGCAGTGGGAATTATATGGAGATTGGGAATAATATGAGAATTATATAGAGAAGATGCTTATAGTTGTTGAAAAAAACAACTCATCCCTCAGCACATATCTCATCCCTTTTTGGTCTTAATACAGAAAAAAAAAAGGTTTTGAGATCAAAATCCTATAATTCCTGTTTGCATAAAGATAAAGGTTTAGCAATTTTAGTTGATAAAATATTCTATAATTTGTAAAGTAAAAAAATGTGTTTTGGCAAAAATGTCAAGGTTTCTTTTCACATACCTAGCTAATGGATTGATTTTTAAAACCCTCGGCTTTGATCACACAAGGATCCATACATACTTCCATGTGTCTGTACCTCGTGTTTGTGAGAACATTTGTTTGCATCCTGTATTTCGCTCACGCTGTCATGCTCAGTTTCATTTTTGTTTATAGTCAGTATCAGTTGCCTTACGGTATCGGACCTTAATCTGAGATGGTTCTGAATGCAGCACCTTGTAGGAGACATTGCTTGCGTTTTGATATGCATTTTTTTTTTGTCAATCTAATTTTAAGGATAATTATAACATTTCCCTTGCTACTAAGGTAGGATGGCTTACTGCCAGATGAAGAGACAGCCGAGATGATAATTTTTCATTACTACACTGAAGGTTTGGGAGGTGGGAGAATGACACATCTGGTGTATCTATTGCTGGGAAATCCAGGAGTCGTGACACTTTTCACTAAATTCCAATGTGAGAATATTTTAATGACACAGTGAGATAAATCTCAACTTTGCAGCAGCATCCCTCAACAAATCTGAATGGGTGGAAAATATTTTTCCACCACAGCCTGAACTATCATCTCAGCTTTTTTATTTGTTGCAGATCTGGCACAGAATGGGTGGGGTTGAAAGGGCCCGTTCTCTGTGGAGAGTGTTTTCTTAAGAAAAGCTGCTTGCGAAGATTTTTATTCTGTTTTCGTATTTGCAAAAGAAGAAATATTTTGATTAAAAAAAGAAATTCAAGTATTGTATAAAATTGCTCAGATAATGCAATAAAATAGAGAATACTTAGTGAAATGGTTTCTCTGTAGATGTTATACATCTTGACATCTGCTGAAATAAAGTGGCGACTGTTTACATAAAATGATACCCACCAAAATAATTTGCTAAATACATTCAGTTATGTGATGCTTAGAACTTGCCAAGAAGAACATGTACTAATTCCTATCCACCTCCATTGTTACCTTAAGAGCAGCTCTCTCCATAGCAACTGAAAACTTTTCAAGGCGGCAATAAACTAATCCTCTCCAGCTTCCAGAGAACCATCAAGGAATTTTAAAAACATCGGACTTCCAGCAGCTAAATACTTCGGAGGATTCAAAAGGCCACAAAGCTAGAGATACGCAATCATTCTTTTTTTTTTCCCTACAGAAAGGTAAGAAAATGTTTAGAAATAAATGCATCTCCATAACTATGATACATATTCCTAAATGCTAACAGCAAAATTTATCTAAGAACCACAACATTTTTCCTAGCATTTAAAACATACTAATCTTCTCTGAGTGAATGCCAGAGTGAATTCAGCAGTTGTTTGGGTTTTTTTTTTTTCATTTTAAATACTCTGTTAGCAGAGTTTTCTTTAAAATGTCACATATGTACTATACGGCAGTTAAAGAGAAGCTGAACTTCTGTGTGACTGTCTAACATATGTGCATTTTAATCAGCAAATTATGCTGGCAGCTACATAACTCTTCATGGAAAACAAAACTTAAAACTCTTCTATCCTTCTTGTGTTTTGATGTTGAGATATACATTGTTAAAACACAGTGGTAGTAGCTTAGGAAGTATATTTTCAGGACAAGTTTATGGTACAGAATGTCTTTTGAATCTGGATTTTAAAAAGCAAACTGGTTGCTGCTGGTATATTTGTCTTGTTCATTCACTGAGCTGTATGAATGAGCTTATTACTTATTACCAATCTTGTAACTGTTTTATCTGACCATGAAGTATCACTAATTTTAGGAACATTATGTTCATTCTTGTTTGGTGTATAGCTTACCGTTATATAGTTAAGTCACGTTGGGAAAGTGTTTTGAAAATAAAATCTGCTCTAGATCATTGCTGTGTAACATTTACTGCACATTTATATCAAAATTACCCTAGTAATCTTTATTTACACCTATTTCTGCTAGTAAAAACCTGTTCATAATGGAGTGCAAGTGAAAGCTATCACATTTTCCTGCTCTGCAGAAGAGGATTATTAGTTCAATAACATAACACTGAGATGAAAACTATACACTTCATTTTTATGAGCCGGGAAAGGCAGTTTGAGGCAACCTTTCACTGGTAGCTCTGCAGAAGTTTTAAGGCCACGGTCATCTTAGTTTCCTGCTGTTCTGGGCTGTAAAGTCCCTACAGGCTCCCTGTTGTTCAGAAACAGCTTGTCACTGCAAATCAGCTTAGCCAACCAATTAATAAATCCTTGCAAACATATTGCAGTCACACTAATTAAAGGGTTGGGTTTTTTCCCCCCGTTACTATTCAGATTCCTCAGGTTTCAAGTCTCAGCTGTGAAGTGCGAACAACAGCCGAACACTCTGTACAGATCGCGCACGGCGGGAAGAGGAGATGTGTTTTCTGACCAAGCACGCGGCTCTCGGGGTGGTATGTTCTGCTTTCGTGTTCAGCGTGCTCGTTGCCGAAGGACAGTCCGGGGAAGAGCACGGGCAGGACGGCAGCTCTGCTCGCAGCCGAGGCTATCTGGTGGAAGCGGCGCGCGTTCTTGCGGCTGACGACGCGGAGCCCCACGAGAACCGCTCGCGAGAACTGGTCAGGACGCTGCTGGAGAGAGCTGCGTGCCCGCGGCGGACGCATGGCACGCAAGAGGATTGTAATCCGGTTAGTGCTTCACTTACTGAGGGACGCCTCTAAGGGATAGCCAGCGAGTTCTGCTTCTTAGGCTGAAGCCCTCCTGAATACAAAAGTGAACATGTAAAAGGCTTATTCTTACAACAGAAATGAAAGTTTTAACTGTTTCATGGTACATTAGAAATATTTCTTGTTTGATCTCAGAGATATTCTGACCATGACAGGTATACCTTAGATACTCCCTGTTCCTTTCACATAAGATTAACAAATTTCCTATCAAATGTGTATTTTCTGGGAAAGATTTTTCTACTTTTTGCTGATCTAACTTTGGGACACAGCTTCAATTTGGGACACAAAGGATTTCCACTGTAGAAAAATATCAGTAAAAATCAGGGAGAAGTTCTGGTTTTTTTTTTTTTTTTGGCTGGTTTTGCTCTGGATTTTAGTTTATAAAAATAAAATCCAGCCAGGGCTCTTTCGGATTCATGTGCCTCTTCACTGAAGTACCTAAGACTAAGGGGGGTGCTCGGGGGGGAGGGTTATTTTTTAAAGCAGTTTGAATCAAGGAAAACCAAAGGCAGAGCAATAAACCTGCAAACCTGAATTTGCAGTAGTGCGGGGTGCAGCTTCCCAGAAGGTTCAGTTGCCTGGCTGAACTGAAGCTGAGCTTCCAGCACTGGTTTGGCAGGAAGGGAACAACAGAAAGGAGATAGTAAGTTCTGGAAAAGGGAGACAGGGCTAAGAGAGGAAGTTAGATGAAAAGGACTGTAAAGAATTTGCTTAATCTTGGCTTTAATTATGTTACTCTAGTTCTCGTTTGATTCAGTGGCCTTTGTACGGCAGTTTGCTGTACACTCTTTATATGAGAGTTACGAAGTAAGGATGCAAGCTTTGAGACTGGGCTTCGCTTTGTGACCAGCCAGACCCATGGAATGGAGGTTGTTTGGGTTCGTGGGTTGGTTGTTTTGGGGGGGAGTTGAGTTTTGTTTGCTTGTTTGTTCCTATGCAGTGGACATCTGCTTACTTAAAGGGCCCTTCTGGCAAGTGCCCCAGGGTTTGTATGGGCCCTAGTGCGAACTTTCCTAGGTAGATGTTGTGGGGATCCCTCTTCCTAAATGGGTTGTGGCAATGTATGACATTGTGCAGAAGCTTTTCTCAATGCACATTGGTATGAAATCAAATCAAAAGCTGAAAAAGTATTAAATAAGGAATATAGAACCTAAACCTACAGAACAAAATGAGCTTTCTCTATTTGTTTTGTTTCTCTAGATAGCCATATTTTTTTTCTTCTATTTCTGATCTATATGTGGAGAGCATAACTGTGACCCTGGAGGGAGGGAATCTAAGGGAAACAGAGAGGGCTTCCTTTGGTCAGGGTTTCCACGCAGTTTTGATTTCATTTGGAACATTACTGTGGGAAGAATTTGAGCACTTTCTCAATTTCCAGTGTTTCTCAAAGTTGGATGTGTCAGTAACACTTCATACATCCTTACAGTGCCATGTGAACACAGTTCTCTGTAGGAAATCAGTGAGAGAGATAAGCCACATGCAGTGCATACTGCTGTGCTGAAATCTTCCAAGATGATTTAACAAGATTTGGTAAATGAAGATATCAAAAGCTATGTGAGAAACGCTATCCTGCAAGATGCCCAACATTTGGGACAGACTGCCCCTCTTCAGCTTGGCATTTTCTTTCCCACCATAGATATGGGAATAACTAGTTGGTTTCACATTCAGCTTTCCCTTCTAACTCCAGGATTCCAGTAACACCATACCACTTTGTTTTCAAAATTTCTTTTCATTTATAATGACGTCTACAGGGAAGATTTAAAATAATGCAGGACATAATAATGTTCAAACTTTTTTTTTTTAAGCCCTTTTTTAGTTTATTTTTACAAATTGCCCCCCTAGAGTCTTTATGCAGGGGCTGGCATCTCTTTAGCAGCACCTGACACTCTTTTATCTTCCCAGCATTCAAAAGGTAAATATTTCTTCCAGTAGTAAGAGATTTTTTTCTGATCCCTGGTCACTTAAACAAAACAAATCTGGGTTCTGGGCCCAGGTTCAGAGCTAGGCTCTTTGTTATAGCAAATAAGCTTTTCTAAACATAGGCCATGCACATGATTGTACCTCTAAAACAGTAGTAGCAGCAAAATAGCTAGTGATGATTCAATTTTTATTCTCCTAATATCTTTCCTGATATCTTCTTAGCATCCACAGTTATTTCTTTTTTTTTTCTTTTGATTGAATATCCATGAGATTTTCTTTAATGTCGTTGTTAGAATAATTTCTGTCATAATGCGTCAGCATTCTCACTTCCTC
>JAUBNY010000194.1:123625-134213 GCA_032275445.1 Crypturellus soui
GATGCTTAGCAGTTTTAGAAACTAAGCCATCAATTCAGTGCCCTACTGTGGATTTAGGAGGTTAATATAAGGCATCTACTTTTTCTTCTTTGTGGCTAATGGTAATAGCAACACTTTAAAAGCATTACAAAGCACTGTAAAAAGTTATATTGAGCACAGGTAAAAACAGGTTAAAAAGTTGCATTAAACATAGATAAAAACATTTTAACCACTCTCAGATTTCACAGAGGAACACTGAATCACAGAAGTCATTCAAATCGTATAACAAAGGAAAAACTCCTCATCGCTAAACATGGGCTCCTGGATTATAGTCACATAAACTGACTCTGCAGCAAAACCCCTCCTTTAAAAATGCCAGTGGAGATCTTATGAAATAATTGACTCATGAGAATGGATGGAGCCAGCTGGGCACAGCGCTACTAAATAGCTATATATGGTGAAATCCAGGCCCCAGCGGAGACAATAGCAAGACTTTCTTGGTCAGTGGAGTTAGGATATCATTCAGAGAATCTAGAAGATATTCTTAACCAGTTTGTTACAGTGTAAGCACATTTCAAGCTTTTTTTAAGCATATACTAAGCTAATTAGATCTCCCCTTTAAATTTATTTAAATTCTCAGTATTATCTGGAAGACAGAGCAAGAAACTGGCAACATGTAAAAGGAAAATTAGTGTTGCACTAACAACTGAACTATTTGCTTAAGAAAAAGAAAGTAGATAAATGACTTAACATAAGCATTTCTTAAGATTAACATATATATCATTTGCTTTTTCTGAATAACATGTTAAAATAAAAGATTATCATGTGGAAACATTCTTAATGTCTTTACTCTAAATTCCTTTGAAATTAATTTTTGAACTACATATCTTCTTAATGGACAAGCTCAGATTTTCAGAAACTATCAATATGGCTTCATCTTGAAAATGCAGGAATGAAGGATTGTGACTGGACTTAAAAAAAAATAAGGGAGGAAATAACATAGGGTAGAGCATGTTCCCTCAAATTACCAGCATTTAATCAGCAGGCACCCACACTGCGCCAGGTTATATCACGGGATAAATCCCCTACCTTGTTTTAGAAGATTGCAGCCGTTTGGATTAGGAGTCCTGGTTCCCACATTTTTGGTTTGCTGCTGCAAACAGGCAAGTTTCCAGAGCAGCAACTTGACCAAAAGAAATAGAAAATCCCTCACCCTGTTATCCGGTTCTGAAGAATACAGGGTAGAGTAGGATGCTTTATGGAAACCATGTCAAGGCCCTATCTTCCTTGTCTTTCTGTACAAGTAAAATACCATATCTTAGCTATGGTATTTTGGCATAGAGGACACTTACAGAGGACAATCTGAAAGATGTTGAAGCTATTTAGCAGGAATTTGCGGATAGCCTCAGCAGAGACCAGGTATTAAATGGGAGATTAAATGCCTGCCATTCATATTTCCTTTTCTCTTGGATTACTGTGAATAAAACATATCTATATAGCACTTGAGTATCTTTGAGTACCTAGGTGACCTGTTAAGGTGAAATTACCAATGAAAAGAAAAAATGTTAAAATGAGCAGTCAAATTAATATTAATTAATATTATAATTAATATTAAAAGTTAAAAAAATATTGACAATTATTTTTTTATTTTTCTTTATTTTTTATTTTTCTTTTTTATTGTTTCTTTTTCTGCCCAGAAAGGTTGTGGAGTCTCCTTCTCTGGAGATCTTCAAGACCCGCTTGGATGCAGCCCTGTGCCACGTGCTCTGGGTGGCCCTGCGTGTGCAGGGGGGTTGGACTAGGTGACCTCTAGAGGTCCCTGCCAACCTTAACCATTCGGTGATTCTATGATTCTAAATGTATGTTTTTAAATGTATATTGCGGTGACATATGGTGACATTTCTATGTTCTAATAAATTGCTAGAACTAGACCAACTCCTAAGCATGCTTGCAGACAGAAAGACCTGCATGGTAAATGGACAATTCCACAATCACAAAAGAAGACATCGTAATGTGACAATCAAAGAGAGTGGAACCATAAATATTCCAATCAAAGCAAACCAAACAAATGGAGACTATGTGAAAAATTATCTTGAAGATCGTGAAAGGAACAGAGATTGGAATCAGGTTAATTTAATTTTATATTATTATAGCCTTGGTCACAGAATTTCAATGATAAAAGTTCAGGTTGGTTTGCAAATACTGTTTGATTGCTGAGGTAAAAGTTAGGAATTTCAGAAAGAATTATTCTTGTATATATTTATTTAAATGTTAAATGTTAAGTGTCAGAAGAGCTTTTTGATTACTGTGATCACTGAAATTAGGATAGGAAATCCTTCACTGAATGATAACTATTAGGCTGAATCAGAGGTTCCTTCAAGACTATAGTTTCAATGTTCATCCATATTTCTTAGAGATTTCTAGTGCCCCTTTGAATGATCTGTCCAAAAGAAAGGTTATTCTGTATTAAGAATAAGTAAACAAATAAATAAATAAACCATTTAAGGTTTCTATGAAAGCTGTTTCTAGAAGACTTTTGTAAATCAAGGATGAGGAATTTTCCAAATACTTTTAATAGCCACTTAGAAAACTTGTATAGCCTACGGGACAGAACTTTAGCTGCTACACAGTATCCTTTTTGAGAAGTTCAAAGAACAGTTGCTTATTTTAGCTTACTCTATACCTTGAAGTATGTTAAACTATCCTAGTATATCCTAAATATCCTAAGTCTTAGAAAAGAAATAAATTTTGAAACGATGATTAAGCTGATAACTAACTGCCATCCTTCAGACTGAAAGGCATTCCTTAGACAAAAATAAAAAAGGACACATCTAAAAAAGTAGGTATTTGTATTGTTTTCAGTTTTTTACAGCTTAAATTAACCCAAAGACAAAGTATTTCCTCCCTTGATTAAAGTAAAAAATGTGAGGGTGACTTTTGCTGAGTGGTCATTTTGTAGTGTAGAACTGAGACAATTGTCATCTGGTTAAATGTCATTCTGCTAGATGTTTATCTATCTGTGTAATTTTACTGTATATTTGGAATACATATCCTATCATCTGTATCATTATTTCCTTCCAGCTGACCACAAAAGAGAATCACGCTGACCAGCTGACATTTGGCATTTAGAGCAAATGTAGCCTCAATATAATTTTAAATGGATGTCATTTTAAAATTATTTGATATTAATTTTAAATTTTGATGTTTAGAAATCAATAGTGATACTATCTGAACAACAAATAAAATCATTCTCAGGTAATTAGAGAACATATTAAACAATTTCTGATTTCTGACTGACCATAAATCAGAAGGTAAGTATGCAAAGGAATTATTTCAGGCTTGAGATTCAAACTAAGAGCAAAATATTCTGTATAAATGCTGGAAAATTACAAAGATACTTGTGCAGAGAAGCGATCTTCTCTTCTTTAATAACTCTTAGCCTATACTTATTCCAATTCTCTTCTTTTGCCTATGTCTATTTTCTTTGTCATATTCCATTACAAGGATTTGTGTTTCAGTGTTGTTGCTAATTTTATCTCCTGCTTTCTGCACATATCCATGATAGCCTTTGTGCTCCATTAGTAACAGATGCTGCTATGTATGAGGCATTGACTGGTTTATGGCTTGCATTTGCTAGCTGCATTAGGATCTATAATTTGATTTTTGGATAGGAATTATATTTTGAAAATCATCACAGAAAAAAAAGCGTCGTTGCTTTCTTTTTAAGTCATCATTGCCTCTACTGATTTTTAAAATGCCTACCAAATTTAAGTAAATAGTAGATGATCTAATTAGAGCAAATAATTCATATTAGGAAATGCTCTTTCCATTTACTTGTATTTTCAGAATCATCCTCAGGAAGTACTACATAGTTGCTTTACTAATGAAACCCTAATGCACTCCCTCCCTATCCTTAAGCTCAGTTTAGACTATGACATCCTAGCGTGCAGTCTTTAATATGACAGACCCTTGTTAGGAGGATTCGTAAAATAACTCAGTTCCGTATGTTACTGAAAATGCAGCACAAGAACAGACTGCACTTCAGTACTGACTCTAAGCCTTTGTGGATGGACACAAGACAAAACATGTAATCTGATGTCAATAGCAAAGAATATTATTTCTTTGTTGGTATTAAAGTATTTCTCGTTAGCAAATGTGCTGGTAAAATACATAGATTATTGTGCCAGATCCTCAAATGATGTTAACAGGTTTTGCAGAGTAATTGTGCTACTTAATACCATAGATTCTGTTTTTTTTTTTTTAATATATAGTGATATCCAATTTTAACTGCCAAATAAAATAATTTGAATCTTTAAGTAATTTAACAAGAATAAAATAAATAAAAAACAAATCTTTCTAGCCTGTATAATCACATATCCTTATAAAACTCTACATTTAACCTCAGCATTTGCTCAGAGAGGTTGTGGAGTCTCCTTCTCTGGAGATCTTCCAGACCCGCTTGGATGCAGCCCTGTGCCACGTGCTCTAAGACCCTGCGTGTGCAGGGGGGTTGGACTAGATGACCTCTAGAGGTCCCTTCCAACCTTAGGCATTCTGTGATTCTATGATTAAATATGTATAATCCATATTCAGTAACTTTGCATACTTTCTACACAGGCTTGTTTCTCTGCCAATGAACTGGTGAAGATATTCTTAAAAACTAGTCCTTCGTCCATTTCTAAGGAGCACTTCAAGCAAATCAGTCCAGCAATCATTCAGCAGTTATTAAGTTGTTCATGTCAGCTTCCTGAATCCAAGCAGACAAAGCTTCCACCAACACCTTTGGAAAGTGAGTTATTAGTATAGTATTTTGCAGGTAAAGTCAGGTGAGCGCAAGGGATTATTTTCTGCAGTCTCATTAATTGTCTTAAACCAAACAAGTTGAGATTTAGTAAACATATTAGAAAATGTTACTATATTGAGTATTGTGAGGGGATTTAATGGCTTCATTTTTGTATTAGGTGGAATTCTCTTTTAAGTTACATTTTCTTTATTTCCTAGAAGAGTTGGGTATTGTGGAAGGTGAACCATGACATGCTCTTGCCCTTGCATTGCTGAGCAGTAGTGGTCTATATCTTGTGAAATTTGCAACAGGTTTATAACAGAATCATTGCATGTTTTTTTGTGTAAAGGGTTGATGTTATGTTAACTAACATTTGTTTCCGTAATGTGATGAATGCTTAATACGGATTAATTCTGAAGAGCGATGTATGAACGCTGACGATTTTTCATGTTGTGATATTTCACAGCAGAGAAGTTTTGTGGCTACCTATTGTGAAACAAAAAACAACCAGCAAAACCAATCACATGAACAGCAGGAGCTGTACAATTGAGCTGGAGCAAGAATTGAGTTAGAGTACAATCGAACAGATTGTTTCCAGCCGCAGTGGATTAGAGGAAGGTAGTCATAGCCCTCACATGCCCTCCTTCCAGAGATTTCTGCTGGCATAACTCCTCCTGCAAACACTGTACACCACACTATTGGAAAAAAAAATCCAGTCTGACCTAAATGCTTCTTAATGGTGCCTTCCTTTTTATTTTTTTTAAAAAAGGCGCACTAATCTTATGTTAGATAAGGGCATGAAAGAAGATTCATGAGCGTTCCAGGAGCAATAAGAGAAAGAAACATACGAAATAATAAGAACCACTAATGACTCCAGAAGGTAGTAGTCCTTTTTCATGTTCCATCTCTCTTCATTACCTGAGCACCTTGTAGTCTTTACTGCTTTTATCCTTACAATGCTGCAAAAAAAGTCCTTTTATGCCCATTTTTCAGTTGTGAAATCAAAGGAGAAAGGAAGTAGGCAACTTACCCAGGACACACAAAAAAAATTGTGGCAGATTTGCACTTTAAGTGAATGTCTCTCAAGCCTAAGATCATCAGCCCTAACCACTGGCATTATAGAAATCTCATAGAGGTGAAAGATGGGTATGGATGAAAGAAACTGAGGTACTGAAACACAAAACAGAATGACTGTAAGTCCTTTCTGCAACACATGTTCATAGATGCAGGAAGATTTCTATAACCATAAGGATATTTCTCATGGTTTGTAACAAATAAACAAAGGACCACATGTTAGACCTATATGTGACTTAATGACATGAGACTTATTAACTTATTCTCAGTTATTTTAGTGACAGGCTATGCTGTTTTGGGTAAGTCACCATGGCCTGACCTTCCAAAACTATCTACTATGCCCTTGTATTTGGATGTTCAGTCTGTGAAATTTACTGTCTGATTTTATGAGCTGCCGAGCACTTGCAGTGCTATTAAAGTGTGAAACATTAACTGAAGCTTTTGAATATTTTGGCATTAGTTCCTTTATGTCTGTTTCTCATCAATGTTTTACCTTCACCATAATACTTTCATGCACATTTATCAGGATCCATGTTGTGCAGAAGGCTGGAAATGTGAGCAGCATATAACTCATAAGAATTCTAAGTGTAACCTTTGAAATATTCCAGTAACCTGGGAAAAAATAGCTGTGTAGTCCTGATTTGATGTTTGAAGGAATATATGTTCACTGCACATTTGTAAGCATAATTTGAACCCCAAAAATTAGGCTTAGCCTGCCTACATACCTATGAGTTTTAGGCCCTGGTCTGTTTCCTGAATATGGCTTGGCTACTAATGTGGTGTTAATTGTAAAGATACACAGGTGTGGCCATATGAGGACACAGAATAACAAGCAGAATCTGTTAAAACAAGACAAAACTACTTCACAACACTCACTGTGCTGCTCTGGGGTTCTCTTAGGATGCACAGTCATAGTGTTTTTAGTTCTTTAAGGCCTGAAATTTGGAGGCTTCAAACTCTGCCACCTGTATCACTCATGACTACAAAAATGAATGTAGAACACTGAATCATTTCTTGCCTATATATTTGCACTCAGAGGTGGAAAAACATTGTCCTGAATACTTAGATACTCAATCATTAAAGGTGCCATTCGTTTTGTTTTGTTTCCTTTTCCCCACAGAATACGGCTACAGCACTGCTGCAGTTTTACTTATTACTATTGGATCTATGTTTGGTACGACCCTCATTTTATTTAACTCCTGTCAAGAAATCTATACACTCATTTTACAGCTGTTTGTGGGCTTGGCTGTCGGGACTCTTTCTGGAGATGCCCTGCTACACCTTATCCCGCAGGTAGGTAATGTGCCCAGTTGTGTTTTTAAAATGTTGACACGTGCGCACCCACGGAGTCTCGTTTAAGTCTGGCTAATGGTCAGCCCTTTCAAAAAAAAATAAAGCTTTCCATGAATCTCAGAACCAGGTACCCAGCATTCTGTTTCTACTTTGTAGTTCAGAGAAAGTTTACAAGTTTAGTATTAAGAAGCAGAAATCAATTAAATCAGTAAATGATGGATTCTGAGGAAAGAAGGTTCTTTTCATTACCTTTTAGAAAGCCCACAAGTCCTGTGAACACCAAGTTCACTAGATGCATATGACTCTCTTTCAAGAGGCAGATTAAATAACACATTTTAGAAGAAATTGGTCAGTTTCTATAAAGCCTCCACAATCCTCCCTATAGAAAGGTTCCAGAGTGATCTCTGATACGACAAAGCTGTTACGGCGTTCAGAGTTCAGCTGGTCATAAAAGACACTGTCACACTTTCTCTTGAGATTCTGGTCAAAATGCTCTTCGTACTCAACAGAAAAGGATCTACTTGAAATGCACATTCCTGTTCCAGGGAGGTCAAATGTTTCATAAATGTTGTACGTATTTAAAGTGCTAGATGCCATAAAGAACAATCGTAATCTCTGTAAGCAGAACTGTGAGAATGGTTTAAGGAAGGCAATTTTCAGTGCATGTCACAAAAAGTACATTTCTTCTCACTCCTCATGTTTTAACTGGTGCATCTTTTAAAGTACCTACTTTCAGATGAGGCACAAAGGAAAGCTACTGTGCTCCAAGTAGCCTCCAAGGAAAAATATGGACTCACACTCACCAGCAGAAAGTTTTATGAATTGTTTTCAATGTGAATTGTAGCTTTGTAGATTTCCCAAGTATTTTTTTTTTTAATGTAACAGTCAATATGCTCAATACAAAGTATACACTAAGAAAAATGTAGAAGGAACAAATTCATAAAATTATCTCTAAAAATAATACTGCTTTAAAAACTGAAAGATCATGAAGGGTAACAAAGACCACTAATTAATTTCATCCATTATCCAGTTAACTAGCTCAAAATAGAATTTATATCTGAAAGGGATAGCAAAAGAAAATAATAATGAGAATATATTTGATTTACATACTATGGGTGTAAGCAAAAAGTCAAAATATGGTCACTTTTAATATTATACTTTTTTTTAGACGCTTGGTTTACATAAACATGAAGCACAAGAGGTAGAACATTTCTATGAAGGCAAAGAATATATCTGGAAGCTTTTGGGAATAATTGGAGGAATTCATGGATTTTTTCTGATAGAGAAGTGTTTCTTTCTTTTGGTAACACAGCGTGATCAGGTAACTGGACATTTTATCCTTTTCAAGATCTTCTTACTTTGAGATTTACATTGCACAAAATACCTAAACAATTGTGGAAAAATAATTATCATTTTTCTGAGTTAAATGAAGCATGTTTCCTTCCAAAGCAACAGTTTGCTCCTTGACCTTCAATTTCTATTTGGCTTTGCTCCGTAGATTTTGTATGCTCCATAAATGTGATCCATATATGTATAACTCAAAAAAGGAAACAGTTAATTGAGTTAGTGTTCCATAAGCAGACTTTCAGGACTAGTAGTGGAGCAGGTAAAGAATATGTATCCACGTGAAATAGTAATGACAGTTGTTTACTCAAGGCTCTCTTTGAAGAACAGAAAGACATAGTTGTAAATGAACTCTCTAGAAGATCTTAAAGAATATCTTAAATTTCCAAATTGTTTTTTTATTCCTATCCAAATACATTTAGAATATAATATAAATGTTTTGCTCAGTAGAATCCAGTCTTATATTAGTAACATCTTTTTGCTCACGGTAATGTTTTCAGTAATTCTGTTATTTCATCTCAGTGTGGCTGCTGCCTGAAAATATGATTATGCACATGGATATAACGTAACTCAAAGTGTGGTCATTAAGCTTCTCAGCATGAGAGGCTATCTTAATGTCACTTAAGAAGGCTAAGCCTTTCCTTGTAGTGTGTTACAGAAAATGTTGAATGACTGGTCTGATTTAGATATTTAGCACTCACTCTCTTTTCCTGCTACCTTTGACTCAGGCCAAGGAATATTATGTAAAATTAATAAAATTAGAATATTTTAATGTTAGTGATATTTTGTTGGTTTGTAGTTAGTAGTAGGAATTTATCATTGTCCTACAAATATTTAAATGTATTCTGCTGCAGCTTAGATGTATTCCAAAAATTATTTTGTTATTCATCTCAGCATCTCATTTCAATCTTCAGTTTTAAAACAACATAATTTTCCATGCAACATTGCAGTTGTCACTGTTTCACTTATCTGTTTCACTTTTTAATTATGTAAAAATAAGTAAATGTTGATGTCAACTATCAATATTTTTCAACAGTTCTTGTTTTCAAGATGATAATTCTTTTAAACGCTAAACTTTCACAAAAGTCTGAGAAAGATTGCACCTGTGTTCACTGGGCTTCAGAACTAATCTGCAAAGCATCTTCATTCAGCAGGGCCTTTCTATAGCTAATGGTCACTGGAGACATTCCCATGATCTTCCAGTGGAATCTGACTTAAATGAACATTCAGGCAGAGGCAAATCCACTTCAGCTATACAGTTGGTAGGTTTCCAGTATGAAATACGTAACTGATTTAATTTCCTTTCTTTGTTCCTCACAAAATGAACCCCAATAATATAATAAATCAATTTTATTTTTTCAGTCCTTATTGATTTGTCCTTTATTACATGAAATGATTTTTAGGAATCTGTAGCGAGATTACAAGCACAAATCTTTACAATAACTCTTCATAACTGTGTATCATTTTTGTTTTTTTTTAAGAGAAAACTTTTGAAGATATGCCATCATTCTTTTTAAAAATATATCATATTAGGGCAGACTCTCCCATTGGAAAGACTTCAGAATATTCTGCAGCAAGAGTTAGTTGTATAATTAGTGGACAGGTGAAATTTTGGACTATTCTTGAGCTGTTTCCCAGAGTTTTGAAGAGTAACATAAGCAAGGTGGATATCTGGGAGTTATTCCTTTACAAGGAATTGCATAATTTCCTATTGGTCTGTGGAGAGTGTACAAATAGATACATCTTTTGTGGAATGAATTGTCTCAAAGTTTTCAACTCTTTTTTTCTTTTTTTTTCAACTATTTTTCCAGTTTATTTATAAGATCTAGATACATAGTTTAGTTTTTATTTAAATCAGAGCTCTCCACCATTTTAAGATTGTAAACTACATTTAAATAAAGCAGTTGTGATCATTAAGAGCCTCATGAGCCACTGCTAATCTCTCTAACGCAATGGAGAAACTGTCAATTGAATGAATGTAGAATAAACAGACTAGTGAAGACTGTTTACTAATCCGTAAGCCATGTCATAGTTTCCTGTTTATGATGTTGAACAATCTAGTGATTCCTTTGAGTTGCAAGGCCATCCTAACGTTATGTATAGATGATAGGAACT
>JAUBNY010000194.1:137628-148848 GCA_032275445.1 Crypturellus soui
ATGAAAAATTATGAAGTATAACCTGTTATGAGTTCCCATCCCCTACTGAAGCAGAGAATCCACTAATACTATCAAAATGAATGTGGGGCTGTTTCAGAAGGAGGGCCTTTGTAGAAATATTTAAAGCAGTAATTTAATAGTTGCAGTTGCAGCAATATATAATGCACTTGCTAGTAACAAAGCTTTACTTTAAAATAGCTTGCATTCAAGTTTGTTTCTGTATGCTTCTTCTTAACTTGCACTCAAGTAAGTTCACAAAACTTAGGTTTATAAATGCTCCATAATGTTGACCTGACCCCTATGTTACGTTATAGAGAACATACTGGAATGAATTCTGGTAATTATGGTTTTATCTTTTCAACAATCAGATACTTGAATATAGTACATAAATAATGTCTCAGGGCAGGCCATGATTTTGTCCTCGCCAGTGCTTATTACAAATCAAAACTTAATGTAGTGGAGCAATCTATCATCTCTATGCAACTCAGGCCCTGCACTATTGATTATAAACTGCCCATAGTGTTTAGAAAGAGCTGGGCAAGCTGGGGACATCCACGTCTGACTCTGTCAGCTGGCAGGGAAATCTAACCAGCCTGCCAATATTTCTGAACCCGCAGAGCTCCCAGGCAACTGGGGAGGATTTTCTGAATACAGTTGTTAGGCTTTTATGTGCTGTGTGTGTGTTTTTTTCTTTTTTTATAATAGTCTGAAGGCTTCAGTTCTAGCCAGCTTATGTAAGAAAAACATCTCCCTCATCACTATAAAACAGTCTTGTCTGGAAAAATGTTACTGAAGTAAACCCTTGTAATAACAATACCCAGGCAGTTCTGTGCAGCTCCACATTAGGTCCTTGAACTGTCGTGTTATGTCTATGTGGGGTCAGTAAAATAGGGGTTGGGGTCCAACTCTTGATTCTGCTTCTTCAGGCATAAAACTGCCTTTTTGCAATGTTCTCTCCATGCAATGTGTTCTCTCCATGCTATATAGGAAAAAGCTAGATAAAATTCTTGGGTGGCCTGTAGGAAATCCTGCTTGTATGACAATGAGTGTGGGTAAAAGGGATGGACCAAAGCACAAGATAGCACAGTGTGCTATATGTTGCTAAGTCTAGACACTGAACCTAAATATTGAGCTTCACTGCAGGTTGAAGAGATAAAATCCTTCCCATTCATCACGCTCCCCACTGTCAGGGCTTCAGGCAACATGGAGAGACTCTTTATGCACTGAGCTTGCTTCCAGTACCCATATCACCAATACTGCCTTTCCTCTCATGTCATATGCCTGATCATGAACATCCACAGTACTATTCCACAGTAAAGCAATGACACGAAACAGCATGGAAAAGAACACAGTCATCTGCATCCATGAGACTGCAGACAGGAATACTATGAGCATAATGACCATTAATTGATTGGAACAAAAGCTAGGTATGAGCATGCGGCAACGCCGTACTAATAGTGGTACTCTGAGCTTTACTGCTTCTCATCTCTATTTTTCAGTGTAATACAATTGCATAAAGAACAGACCCTGAAAATATTGCTCAGCATTAAAATACTTTACAGTATTAAGGTGATCAGCCACATGAAACTAAATATTCCTCTTCATTAGAGTTGTGCAATTCTGCAAGTGATGGTGGAAAAATTCCCCCCTTCTCAGGAAAAAAAAAAAAAAAACCTGAGACACAGAAAAACTTGTGTGAATTTCAGCAGCCAAAGAAGGATTAATAGGAAACGCTTAGCGCATATCATGAGATTGGACTCAAACCAAACTCTAACTTCTCATTTAAACAATTGACTTAGTAAAAAAGGCCCGAAGGAAGCTACTTCCTGGTATTTGCCTCTCTGAATTATTCTGGAACCTCTCTTTTGCTGTCAAGCATATTGAGAGCAGTGTAATAAGGACAAAACTATCAGACACTATTGTCCTCTGATTATTGTGGCTTTTATTAACATTATGTGTAAATTTACCAAAAAAAACCCACAAGTTATTTATAAAAGCAAACATTGTAGCAGCTGTTCCTGTTATAACCCTGAGACTTCTTTGGTTTTTTTTTTTGTTTCATAGGTAAAAGGATTAGCTTGTTAGCAATAATGGTTCTGGTGGGTGATGGTCTTCACAATTTCGCCGATGGCTTGGTAATAGGAGCAGCATTTTCATCCTCAACAGAAACAGGTGTGACAACGACTGTTGCTATTTTATGCCATGAAATTCCTCATGAAATGGGTAAGAAATGTGTATTTTCCTGATTGGCTTTGTAATTCCAAATTTCACAAAGAATTCTTTCCTTTATGCCCTTATTAGGAATTCTTCATGCTCTAGCATCACCAAACATAGTATAATGCATGAGGATGGATCATATGAAGAGAGCAGGAAATTCTCTTTCCTCTTGAGAAAAAAAAAAAAAGGGTGAAATTCCTGCCCTAATTATTGATCACCATAATATCTTACCTTCTTCATCTGTAAATGCTTCAGGTCACAGCGATCTCTTATTCTCATGTGTACAGACACAAAAAAAAATAGGTGAGCAAAGGGTAAGAGCTGTGTGTGCCAAGTGGACTTCTCTGGCACAACAGATTATCCAAGAGTTTTAACATGCAGCAGAACCATTTAACAATGTATTCCTCATAGAGCTCATTGCTGCTACTAATTGGGAACAGGACAATAAAAGAAGTTATATGAATCGTGGTATTAGCAGGCAAGACAGTTCTAGTGAACATTTTTTTTCCATTGCTGTAAATCTTTCAGTACGGTTGCAGTTGCTCCTGACAGTGTATAGATGAACATAACATGCTGGCAAGTCTGAAATGAGAAATATGGATTCTGTTCTTAAATGATTGGATTAATTTATATGCTGTCTCTATAGATAACTTCCCCAAATCAAAAGGTGGGATGGGGAATTTTTATAAAACTGGCAGAATTCATGTCAGTGTGGAAAAGAAATTACCGGAATACTGTACAACTAACTCCAAAACCAGATGTACTAAATTCTGGTGCAGCGATGCCCCTGCAACCAAGTGGAACAGGAAGCAAATCAATAAATTTCCATGGTCACAGAGAAATTTAAAAAGTCATTGTTCTTGACCTTTTAGGACATAGGTTATTTTAGAAGAAAAATCTTCTGTTACAGGATTCTGATCTCTTATTTACTGAAGTTATTACGTCTGAAATCAGTGGAAATAAACTTTCAAACTGGAATCAGATCAGCATAGGTTTTTCTGCTTTGCAGCACCTGTAAAACACTCACAGACCATGCTGAGTATATACTCACATGATTTTAACTGGCAAGTTCCCAATCAAGAAAGATTTAGAAACTCTGGGAAAGCATGTGACTTCACGTTTGCATATATCCAAGTTGGAAATGCCACAGAACATCAAGAACTAACAGAAAGCCACTCCTGTATACTGTATGCTAGGTTTAGGAACAACTAAACAAATACAAGTGGATAATATTTCTTTTTTTTTCTGCATACAGCGTGCATTTATAACAATTTCTACAGAAATCTAAGGGCAGTCCTCCAGCATTCATTATCTTCTTTGTGCATATTTTTCCCTCATGTTTTATTACAAGGAATTTTGAAAATATGTTTATCAGATAAGTAATAAATTTTCTATCTTCTTTTTCTCTATGCAGGAGATTTTGCTGTGCTGCTAAGTACAGGGCTTCCCACGAAGACTGCAGTTTTGATGAATTTTATAAGTGCACTAACAGCCTTCCTTGGGCTTTATATTGGCCTTTCTGTATCAGCTGACCCATGCATTCAAAACTGGATTTTTACTGTAACAGCTGGAATGTTCTTGTACTTATCTTTAGCAGAAATGGTGAGAATGAAGGTTTATTGTTATATTTTCCTCGTTTTCCTTTCAACTTACTAACATCACAATGAGTGTCAGACGAATACAGGGAGATAAACTTAGAGGAAAAAAAGGAGTTTATAGGTCTATTGGGATGAGCCTGTTTTCTTCTCTGCGTCTGTACAGAGCAATATGAACAATGAGAATCTTTTTTTTAGTTGTTCCTTTTCACTTCCATAATAGGTATAATTAATGCTAAAAGGTGAATTAAAAGCTATGAAGAGCCTAATATATGAGAAAAGCATAAAGGACTAGTTACTAATTGTAAAAGAGAAAATGTAAACTATATATTTTTAGACCTGGAAGAGTTAGTTAGTTAGAATAAGGAAAACTTTGAAACTGCATTTTTTTAAAATCTTGAAGGACTTAGTTATGTTTTTCCTTTGCATACTATACTCCTGATATATTCTTCACACATTAATTCAATAAGAATTTCCTGTTTGTCAGCTTGATAGAAAATGCTAATCTTGTGTTCTTTCTAGACAGTCTTTCTGTATCAAAGAGGTTTGGATGAGTTCCATAAACGATTTAAAACACACCAGATGATCATCACAACTTTCTGACATTTGCCCATAATTTTTCATACTCCTAGATCAATAGCAATGATCAAACATTTAGAAGAAAAAAAATATGTACATTCAGAGTAGGGTTTAAAGATTGTGCAGTGTGACTGAATCATAATTCATGAAGATACTTCAGGCCATATCATTTATTGAAAAGATGGCTAAATGTTGTGCAAAATGCAAATGCAAAATGCAAAAGTTAGTAACCTTGCCAACTTATTAGAAATTTAAGTATCACATGGCTCTTTACCTTTATAACATGTATTAATGTTAAGTTGCTTGCAAGCTTCGGAACAAATAGGATACTTCAAGCCATAAGATCCAAAGGGGAAAGAAAAAGAGGTCTGTCTCTCTGTAAATTGCTTTTTATCCTTAGCCTCGCTGTCTCTGTTTTGTTCATTACCACCCCCCATCTCATGTCTATAATTTCATTACTAGTTTCAAGTATAATGCTTGAAATGTGATATGCCACGCCATATTTAAAAATCTACTTGCAGCCTTGGATCTTAAAACTTTTAATCTAAATTTACTACCGTGACAAAAGTGAACCAATAGTGTTTCTCAAGAGCCTGTGAGGAACTGCCTAGGAACTTTGAATGTGTCAATAGTTCTGATCTTGTTCTGGTGCAGAGATGTGGGATGAGAGTGAATACTTGCTTAATATGCATGGATTTGTGGATTTATTGAGCTGGCTAGGAAGAATTTAGGCCTGTCTTTCATGTCCGTTCAGGATCCATCAGGGATTCACAAGTTCCCAGAACAACTTCATGCTTTTGCCTAGTTTGTCAAAGGGAGAATCTGTAATGTCCAAGAGAAGACACAGTGGTAGGCAGAGGCAGGACACATATTTTCCCTTGTCCTCGGCACCTCACTATCATCGTGCTCTTGACATGAGAAGAAGAGGACAGAGGGTCGAAAGGATTTTCTCTCTCTCATCTCCTTCTTACTGACAATGCAGATTGCAATCAAAATTCCTCTGCACTTTATCAAAAGAACTGCTCTTATATTGCTCCCCTCTGTTTCTCAGAAATGCAAACATCAAACATCATAAGTATACTTTATTTCAGAAGTATTAATATAACACTGTAGGAATCTATGCATTTTAAAAGTTACATACATTTATGTAGCACATCTAAAAGAAAACTGGCTATATTTTCTGTATTTTTCAACTTTCTGCACAGAAATGATTTCTGTTCTCTCCTGTATTTTAATCTACAAATATCCTTTTTTAATAATATACTTTATCATTAGTATTATTTCCAATATGAATACATTCTTTAATGACTCTGAATCAAAACTGAGAAGCCAATATATCTGAAGGAACAGAGCACATCACTCTAATGAGTTTTGTCTCTAACAAACCACGTAATCTTTTTGAGTTCTGAGCAGAACAATGTTGCAAATCCTCGATTGGCCTCTTAAATAAGTATCTATGTAGTAATCATTATGTATAAATATTTATGAAATCACATTCCCTAAGGACTGGGACACCAGTTCTGCCTGATTGCACAAGTGGTGCATATTGTTCCTGACCAGAAAGACTTACTGTCAAATTTAGCAAGAAAAAGAATAGAGTCATCCAAGAAATATAAACCCACCATTCTGCAAGGCACCTAACTGATTTCTTCTTTGCCTAGCCCCTGAGAAATTTTAGAGAAAAGAGATATTACTTTCACATTGTGATGTTGTGGCCCAGCAGCTATGCCACATATTCTCCAGACTAGCAGAATTCTTGTTTAGCCAGCTCATAATTAATCTCCTGTTAATTTTCTTTCTACATAATGATTGCTCTTTCTTCATATCTTTTATTCATGAGCAGCAGTGAGTATTCGGTAGCCTCTCAGTTAGCAATAACTTTTTGCCTCCAACAAACTTCAACCGTTGTGTAATGGATGCACCTTGAGTAAGATGCTATATTCCCTTCCTTGGTGAAGTGCTGTGCATCTGCCACATCATCGTGCTTATGCTGCCCAAGCAGGCAGCATTTGTCTGCTGTGCTGCACACGTCTGTGTACAGGCAGGCTCACCACGAGTTGGGGATTCACTGATTGCTGATGCTGCATCAGCAATCGGTTTTTGTTTTCAGAGATACCATAACAGGTAGACCTGTCAAAATGATCTGTGTGTCTGCTGATATGTTAGATGAAAGGAGCAGAGATCTTCACCGGCAAAGGGATGATACTACCTATTGGGAATTTCTTCTTTCAAGTGTGCACATGCTAAGCAAACTGTTGTGCATATGTATATATCATAAGTAGGCATTGACACTGGCTAAGTGGAAATACCAGCTTTTGCAATAGATGAGGGGGGAAAAAAAGGTCTCCTATTGTATTTCTTTAGTGAACAGGTTTATCTATGGCCTGGGGAAGAGGATAAACCAGACTGCTTACAAGGATAAATTTAAAAAACTGATGGTCTAGACTAGAATCCTGAATTCAGGTCTAGGTCTATTGAAGAGTTCTTATTTACATACAGAACAAAAAACACAGCTCAGAACACGTCATATTGTCAGTTCACATTTTGATTTTCATCAGAACTTTGAGATGTTTACATTTACATTAGTTTTCCGTTGTTCCTTAAATATAAATTCAATCAAGAAGTGCTATGATGTAAATTTATAGCATAGTTTAAACAATTTCCTAGTTACTGCCAAGATCTAGGGTTTGGGGGTATGCATGTTTCTTCCCCCTCTCTTACTTCCCCTCTAAATAACTTTAAACAAGAGAGAGATTTTCACTGTCAAGTTTTCATTTGGGCCCATATCAACTTTCAGAGAAAGATGCAGATCCAGACAGAAGGACAGGAGAAGGACAGCAGGATAGCAAACGCCATGGGCCTCCTTCCTCAGCATCACTCCAGTGTCTCCCAGTGGCGAATGTTGTTACAGTTGTGTGAGTGAGGGAGACTCAAAGACCAGGGGAAGAAGTGGGCTCATTCAAGTGCAGGCTGTGAATGAAGCAGGAAGGCAACATGATGGGAGGGTGCCATGGCCACTCACTACAACTTTTATCACGTTTTGAAGTTCACATCAAATAGAAAAAAAAAAACACACAAAACACTCAATACAAGACCATGACTATATTTTGATGGGACTATACTAGCAGTCACTAGTATCTCCTCTGATGAGTATAATCCATCTAGCATAAAGACTAAGAGATTCTCAACTTGAAGCATTATATTCACAGACTCTATTGAGAAATGCATTTTGTTTAAAACATTGATAAAAAGATTGTGTAGAGTAGAAGATCAACATATGAGTATCTAGTAATAAAAGCAGTCCCTTCCTGACTGAAGACTTATGGAGAAAAATATTAAAGGTAACTTTTTCAAGCCTACTTAAGAAATTCTGTTTTCTAGTTATGTGCCTATTAAAGCCCAAGTAAATAGCAGTGATGCCAATTATATCAGTGAGAGTAGGATTGACCCTATATATAGTCCAGAAAGAAAATAACTCAAACTAGTTTATTCCCACAAACGGGAATCACTAATTTTACTAAATAAGCATTTCCTTACACTCAGTTGTATAAATTTAGTAAAAATTACTGAGAAGATAACAAATTTTGGAATCTCATTTATAATTCCTGTTGGTGCTAGTAAGAGCCAAAATATGTAGAATTTGATTAATTTAAACATTTCACTGTAAAGATCTGTGATATTATAATGTATAAAACATGCTAGAGATTAATAGCTATATTCAGAATCCCAGGATTTTGAAAGCCTTTTTTTTTAATTAAGTTTGTCTTGTTTTCCCATAAGACTTTTTTTTCCCAGAGATGAATATATCTGGCTCTCATTCTGGTGTCTTATTCTTTTTTTAGCTTCCTGAAATGACTCATGTTCAGACACGGCGACCCTGGTTGATGTTTCTGCTCCAGAATGTTGGATTACTATTAGGTTGGCTTTGCCTCTTCCTTATGGCTGTATATGAACAGAAAATTAAAATATAAATTTTCTGTTGGAAATTTTGAAGTACCACTTATGACAGTGGATAGTATTATTCACAATTTTCGTCATGTCTGCAATAGTGAAACATAAGTTAAGCTGTTTGGATTTTTATATATGAAACACAGTAGGTAACTATTTCACTTTATTAACTTATTGTTGAGATTTTGTAATTTTTTTTAAACACAAATATTTAGAACTATGTTTTGTTTGTTACTGAGTTCACCGAATGCCATGCTCAAACTCACAGGAGCTTTTGATTAGTTTTTATTGAGACTATTCTAGCTGGATGCCCTAAGTGATCTCTGCCAGTCTGATTGAAGAAAAGAATAAAACACTTTTGTATGCAATAATTAAACTGGACTGACCATAGTTGAATAATTTGAAGCAGAAAAGTTTGTTGCCTCATCATACAAAGAATAAATGTAAATGTAAATAAATATAAGCTAAAAAGTATAGTAAAACTAAAATGTTAAATTGCACACTGCAAAATGAATTATGATATAATATACACTATATACTTTGCCAACATAATGGTATTAATGTCATGCTGGTCCACTGTAGAAGGGAAATAATAGTAAGTATAAATTCTAAAGTTGGGATGGTTTAGACAACTTATAGTTTAGAAATATCAAAATGTCTTTTTTGACTATAACATTTTTTGTTTATGTGTTTTGGAATCTGTGCCAGTCCAGTATTGTATCGTGGTAACTGCCATACTTAATCATCCAAAAGTTTTCATTGTGCATTAGCCCACCTCTGGCAATTGCTCATAGTAAACGGTTATGAAAGACCATAAGAAATACATTTAAAGTATTTTTTCCTGAAGACTCCTTCCGACTTCCTCAAGTCAAGGCATTCCTTGAGCCAATACAGCTTTTGAACCATCAAGTACAATAAACACCAGTAAGTGCTTACAAATGCCTTCCACTCAGCAGTTAGCTAATTCATACAAATACCCCGGACATCGTGGAAAGAGATATTTTTCAATTCTCCAAAATGCACGTAACTATGCTCCTTTACGGCCTCACCTCACTCACTCTAACTCCTTTTAACTTGAATGATTTCTTCATAATTAGACCTCCTGATTTTAGGAGAATTCTACTTAAGCTAAAGATAACTCATTTCGTTTGATATTGCACAGTCAAGCCTGAAACAAATATACCAATTCTGTCCTAGCTCTGAGGTGCTAAGCAACTCCCAGCTGTGCATTTTCTATTACTTAGATGCTACAACTTTGGGCATGCGAAATCCTTCCCCACCCAATTTATTTTGTAGGTATTTCCCTCCTCTGATGAACTATTGAAACAGGGAAAGCAAATTACAGAAGAAACACATGTTCTTTATGCACAGAAAGGTATACTTTTCTTCCCTTTCTAAAACAAGCCTGAAATAAGGCTACATTACCATGACTGTCTCACAGGATTTCATGTATTTGTATTTATTTTAACAGCTACTATTGAAGGTTAAATGCCTCTTACATTGCAAAGGAGAACAGAGATTACTCTACTAGAGCTCTCAAAGGTTTCGCTGGCATCGTACTACCAGAGTATCGCAATTTAAAATAAAAAGAATTATGAATTTTAGTGATTTAGATTCATGCACATTTAGATACCTAGTCATCCACAGATCATCCCTGAAAGAAAAAAAAAAAAGAGAAAAAGAAAAAGAAAACCCCCTAAAGAATGTACATATGTACATGTTTTCTATGATTTTTTGTTATGAGAATCTGTACCAAATATCCCAATATGCATCTAAATGCATGTCTAGGCATTTACATACCCTCCAAAACCTTGTCCTCGCAAATTTATCCAAGGTCACATAGAAAGCCTTTGTCTGACTAGAGAAATTAAAACTGAGTTGTTTCAAGTCCCCAAGTAAAATCCTAGCCTGTTTTATTTAGGTTTAGAAAAATTATAACTGATTTTTTTCTCCTGATTTAACTTTGAAATATGCCTGGTTAGTTATGGCTGACACTCCACTTTTCTGAGCTTACATTTTTCAGGAGTTACTTCTTTCTTTTAGTAAGATAAGATTTTTAAAAAGTGGCTTTTCCATATTTCATCTATTTGTATTGGCACTGAGTCACTTCATGACCTTCAGCTGTGACAGTCAATTCCAGCTATAGCAGGACACCACTGGACGTAAGCAAAATCTATTTTTGTATCAGAGGGTGCAAATGAATATTGGAAACATTTGTTATTTCAGAGAGCAGAGCTACTCTAGTTTGAATGTTTTTATATGCTTAATGTTTACTACCAGAGAAAATAAGGTTACCAATATGATCACACTTTGCAGTATTGTTGTATTTTGAAATATTTTTCTACCATTGTCAATGTATCTGACACAGAGCAAGTATATTTCTGAATGTGTCTTGCGTAATGTTATAAAAGAATATAGGTTCACATCCTGGCATGATTTGTGAGCATATTGTGCCTGCATCTATTTAGAAATATCATCTTTTGGCTGTATATTTATGTCAGGTTTCCTAGAACTAAAAAGTATATTCGTCCAGCTGATACCATATGCACAAATCAAAATGCCAGTTAGTCCTGATTTCCATCACAGAGGTTGTATGGTTTTGTTATATCTGTCAGTGAGCAATTTGGTCACCCTTTTGAATGATTGCCAGGTCTGAATACCTGAAGTTTCATAAGCAACCATAAGTTTGAATTCTTATGGTACCTGTGAGAGAACTTATCTTACTACTCAAAGTTGGTGCCTCTGCTCTAATTTTCTTGCCAATAGTGTCTTTAAAAAGATACCAAAGATGGAGCTCTACCACAAGGCAAAACTGTAGGACTAAGCTGTGTTTCGGGATCAATACCTGATGCAGAGAGCTGGAAACTATTCCTACAGGTCA
>JAUBNY010000194.1:159341-176492 GCA_032275445.1 Crypturellus soui
AACCCACCTGGATGCCGCCCTGTGCCCCGTGCTCTGGGTGTCCCTGCTGGAGCAGGGGGTTGGACTAGATGGTCTCTGGAGGTCCCTGCCAACCTCAACCATTCTGTGATTCTGTGGTTCTCTTAATTTGTTTAATGCAATTTCTTTGAAATGCTGCTTCCTTAAGGAGTATAATTTCTCCCCCTTTCATGACAGAGGTTAGTTGGATTAGCGTATTTCATATCATGTAATTACTTCACTATAAAATTGGTTTGTAATCTAGTCTGGTTTCACAGTGGAATTTTTCAGATATTGTTTCTTGACATTTAAAAAATATAAATAGTATAAAATAGAAGCTAATGCCATGTAACTTCTTAAAAGAAACTAACTAGCCTCCATTTTCTAAATGTTGTAATTTCTTTTGGATCAGATACATATTGCTGAAAAATCCAAAGTGAAAAACAGCTGATATCATAAATCATATGAAGACACTTAATTTTTTGTGTGAAATGACTCCTACCTATTGGATGTTTGACTTCAGAAAACACTTAGAGTCTTAAAAAGTCTGAGTGCAATGTATATTGTGCTATGCAGTAAACACAATATACTTCATACTAACCTTTTTTTTTTTTTTAATGGCATGGGCCAGATCCAGCATAGTAGAATAGAAAATTAATGGCTGTTTTTTTGGCAGAAGAGTTTACTCCATTATTATATGCACTAGATATCACAAAAAGAAGGCCTGTTTCTATTTGGGATCTCCCAATGAATTAGCAAGACATTTGGCTGTCATCCTTAGAATTTTTGGATATACAAAACTATGCTTCACAATAAATATTTACATTTGTTGTTTTATATAAAGCATTGTGCCAAGACAAAATGAGAAAAAGGCTTTAAACCTTCAAAAATACTGAAATAATATTTAACTTTTCTCATTTTAAAACATTCCTTTCTTTTAACTATGCTTGTGCTTCTCATTTGGGAATTGTTTGCAAGATCAAATTGTCTGAGGCTTTTAAGATAATGGAAGAGAAAATCTGGAAGCTGCTGTGGAAAAATGGTTATTATCCTGCAAACTTGTTTTCTACTCAGGGTTTTATAGAAGTTCAGAATCTTATGTTGATCTTTCAAGTCTCTTCATATTCCTCTGACTAAATCTCATTTTAAGTTTGGTGTTTTGAAGCATGCCTTGTACGAAGCCTGTTAATGGAAAGGAGTTGGAAAGGGAAGCTGGTTAGATATTCTTTTATTTTTCGGAGTGGTTTGCAACCTAAGAAAGTTAAGTTGCATTTAGATGCAGTCACTTCTGAGATACGGAAAAGATGAAAGCAAATGCACCTAGAACATTTCCTATCAGTGTCAGATTGTAGTACAAATTTGCCCGGGGTACCCAGAGCAGGAGCAGATGGTGAACAGCTCATTACTCCCCAGATTTCACATTCCCACTAGTTGTGGACTGTGCAGAGGAAGTTATATCAGGCTAGAAACGAGATAAATATATCATTCAGATTGTCGATTATGAGCCCAATTTTGATTCTTTAGTGTCACAGCATGGCATTATTGCACACATATATGTAAAATAAGTATACTCAATATTCCAGCCTGTTTTTCAGGCTGTTGTGCAAACAGGGCTATTTAAATAGCATTTAGTGTTATAAATTCTCTGAGCAACAACAATTCTAGCAAATTCAGAGAACTGCCATAAAGCAACTTTATCTTATGGTAGTTTTAATACAAATTTTTCTACCTCATCACATGACAGAAACCATTGGAATGACCAAACTGGAAACATCTGATCTCCTCTTTAGCTGGACCCAGGGAACGTGACCTGGTTTCCACACACCTTCTCCTCCTCATGCTACTACGAAATGTGACAATAGCACTTAAGGACTCTTCCTGATCAAATCTCAGAGGGGGAAGGCGTCTTGTGTCTGTATCATTACCCCAGCAGGCAGCTGTACAAGTTGAGCTGTCTTAGCTGGAATCCTAGTGACTCATCACATAAAAGCCAATTACAATGCTAACATAGATTTAAAATATGCATTCTATAGTAGCTTGAAGCATTCCCTATGGCCTATAAAGAAGGTGATTGTTTATAAATAAGAGTACATGTTTATATTGTTAATGCTTTCCTTTTCTCTTAAAAGATTTATGACAATAATTACACAATAGTTAATCCACACTAAGAAGCACTTTGTCAAGAATAACTTGTATTAAATACTCATTAAAGTAGAGCTTCCAGGATCTCTGCTCAGTTTAGAGCTCTCCTATAGCAGTTTTTAAGTCAAAATAATGAGTAAGTTTGCTAATTGAATGTTATTGAACTGGTATATTGGTAAAGGCGTTGGGATTTCAGGATATCAGATGTCAAAGAAAGTTTTAATTATTTTTATACTAGCCTATTTGATTAGGGTCAGATATGTTTTATTAAGCTTTCTTTTACTCAGCTAAAATAATTTTAAAAAAACAGCCTTATCAGAAAGATATGGTGTAGCATGCCATGATTTTCAGTCAGTATCTCCTAGCTGGGTTTCACAAATGTCCGTCCTGGTAACAGGGGTATGATGTTTGCAAGTTTCTCAGAAGAGCTTTGTTGCTTAGAAGTAGCGCTACTGAAATGTTATTTTGGGAAATGGTGTTGTGCGTAGTGCTTTTAATAACATTATTCTCGCACATAAGAATAGTGCAATCAGAAGTGTGTTTGCAGAACCATTGTTAACCTGAGAAGCATGACTGCTGCAACCCACACGCGCCTAAAATAACTATGATGCAAACTTCATGAGGCGCTAAAGCAGAAAGCTCCCAGGTAGCAGTGCATTAATAACACAAATCAAGTCAGAATAGATACTGGAGCACATGGCCGTGGAACAGCATGGACCAACAGAGTAACAACTGCTTTGATAAAAGCGTAAAAGACAACACAGAGCATTGCAAAAGTTAACCTGAAGACGATGATCAGAAATACTAAGGAAAAAAATGGATTTTTCATTCTTCTTCACTACTTCTACTGGTGTATGACGAATATTGGATCAAAATTTGTTCCAAAAACATAGCTACTTGCCCAGTTGGTACTGATTGAATATACTAAACAAAGGAATGTGTAGAAGCTGCAGCCAGAAAAAATTCAAACACTGAAATTGAGAATCATAAATAATTTTTATCAATGAACTTTAGTTTGGACTTTGTTTCTCTTTCACCTAAAACTTCTCCTTAGTACCTATAAATACAGACTGGCTTTTTGACATTTTACCCTTTTTCAAAGTAAGATATACAGCTCTAAACATGTTTTTCTTTTAAAGTTCATGAGGAGCTGTAGAAGCAAAGGTCTCTTGGCATAAATATACTATTTTACTAGAGTGAAAGGGAATTACTAATATAACATACTTAAAATCCTCCCCAAACTAAGATTAATTACCAGATGTTCCAGGAACTTTATCATCAGCCCAGTCAATCCTGATGTCCTTGTTTTGTGTGATATATGTGGTAGTTGCCTTTTTGACACTGCATGCTATTTCCTGGAGGGCTTCTAGGGCTGCAGTCACACTGCTTTTTGCATGAACTGATTTTACTGCACACATTTTTAAGCTGCATGGAATATGAGAACTCTGTATGGTTTTGCTTGATTATAGTGCAATCTGGAAAGCACCACCACAGCAGTCTAATCTCCTTGCTCTAAGTGCATGGGGATTAGTGCTCACAGAAGTTGCATGCAATACTCTCGCCATATCCAGAGAATACGACTCTTACAAGCATCACTTCCCATTCATGAAATCCTGCTGTGTTTATCTTGGGGCGTTTTGGCCTCATAGTTTCCATGCATGTAGTCATAGCCACATGGAATAATACTCTGTTAAGTAAAAATACTCAGACAAGTTCCCCTCAAAAACAATAAGGGAAATAAATAACAGAAACGCTAAAGGTGTTCCGAGGATCCTGTTCATCCAGCCTCTACAGCCAATCACACAAGCTCCAACCATAAACGAGCACCAATTTTAAAACAGCCGGCCAGCACAGAAGTAGCACCCTTGCCAGAGGACGGAGCGCAGCACATGCCACCTCGGTAGGACCAGCTTTCACAGGCAGGACTTAAGGCCGATGCTGAAAGTTGGCGATCGGAGCCAGCCCACGCAGGGCCATCGGCGGCATTGACTTCTGTCTGCCCAAGGACAGAGAGCGGGCTGTATGCCTTTACTCACCTACCTAAATGGTTCTGTCACAGACCAGTGATCGTTCTGCAGAGACTTCCATTTATCCTTGGCTTCATAAATCTTTGCGGATCGGCAGTGGTGTTTTGAAATATTTTGGACGCAGGGAAGAAGGTGATTAAATCATTTGGATGTTTAACTTGCAGAGTTTGCTCTTAGCAATACCACTGACTGACAAATATTAAACTTTTTTTCATAATATTTATGGAATAATTAATATTATTATGAATAATAATATTTATTCAAAATATTGATAACGTTTTGAAGTATTTTTACAGAGGGCAATGCAAGTTGATATAGAGGTCATGAAAATGCCTCTTTACAAGACTGATAATTTTTATTAAGTCTCATGAAGAATTGTCATTTCTGATTGACAAAGGCATGAAGTCTTAAAAATTATGGGATCCTTGCACAACACACATATAATGACTTGTGTTGATAATACAGCTGGGACAGAATAGTGTCAGGCCTTCAGACTTTCTGAAAGACTAATAGTGCTGCTAAGATAGCAGTGGAATTAGGCAACTCATTAGAATCCAGTCTGTCCCACTTGGTTCATGTGTTAAAAATAAAACACTTTAGCTTTTTAAATATTTCTATTGCTAGCCTGGATGGCTTAAATCTGTGTGCAAAATATTTTATATTTTATAAGAAAACAATAACTTCTCATCACATAATTAAAAATTTGTAGCTGAAAAGAAATGTAATTATACAAAGAAAATCCAAGCCTTTTTTTTTTTTAATTAGAAGTTATTCTACTCAAAGAAATCTAAAAATCCAGTTTTCCCAACACAATCCAATTCTAAAATAAAGTTTTCATTCAATCCTGATTATTTTTAAAAATTAAAAAAAAAAAAGGTGAAGTTTAGATGCTAAAGTAAACCATCACCCATAGCCCATGCAGAGTGATAGACAGACTGCCTCCTGGAAGTCGTCCTGCATCACCGATCACCAGAGGTGCAGGACTACGCATTGTGCTGTTCGAGCGCCGCCGGAAAGGCTTTACTCTGCCTCCCAGGGATGAGCGCTGCTCTCTGTGGCTTTGCTTTAGCTCGTCCAGGCCAGATGCACGAGTCAGGAACACACAGTGTGAGTTGTCCTCTGAGCTATTCCTCTTTGGCCATCTTTTTCCACAGGTACGGATACATACAACTTACTTTTGAGTGCAAAGCAATTATTTACCGGCTAAAGCACAGAATAGAGACCAGGAAACACAAGTTAGTAGGCATTTATGTGCGCACACAGTAAGAGACCTTATGAGTCTTCGCTGGCCAGGTAGTCATCAGTGAGCTGGGGCAGAGTCACAGTGCATTAGTTCTTGGAAGAACTCCTTGATGTTGCTAAGGTGCCATCTTCTGATTCTCTGAAGAGTTTTTATGAGAGTTCTATATCTTTCATGACAGTATTTTTTATTTTGGATCCTTAAGCTGCTGTCATAGAATTGTCGATTACAATTCTATCCGTGCTTTTGTTTTCATGACTTGCAGGCCTTTAGCTTCTTTTACTTTACTAATATTTTTCCCTCTAAACTTGCCCTTAGATCACAGACAGCTGAACTTGGACTAGGGATTGTAAGTGGAATTTAGCCTATGCTTTGGCCTATACATTGGTCATTCATAATTGTCTACTAAATTGTACTTTTTGTGTAAAAAATAAACAGTTATGTAGGAATTACACAAAATTATGTAAAAGCTGTTTGATTCTAGCTGTTGGGGTAATGACAGTGGTTGGGCAGCAAATAATTTTATGAAATTAAATGTGAAGAAAAATGTATTTCTGTTTTATAAAAAAAATAACCCTAGACACTTGTTGCATGTGGCTTCTAATCTGACCATTAGCTGCAAATTTAATACAATGGTACTTTTAACTTTCTAAGTCTTTGAAAACCTAATGAAATTTCATAATCCTGTGTGTATCATGTGGGTTTAATTTCGAGTACTTTGCTGACTGAAGCATGTGTTTAGGAAGGAAGGTGTGGAAATGCCAGTGAATACTTTGTTTCTTCACACTGCTAGGTAGTAACATATTAACTTACAAACTTAGCAAATATTAAAAAGAAAAAGAAGAAACATTTTTGGAAAAAGAATTATTCAATCATTTTGCATTTTTAATGTTTGTATTTATATGTTACATTTAGAATCAATTTGATATATTTTACCATGGTCATATAAAATATGTATGTGCATGGACAAATTGGATATAGTAGTTGTCCTGAACGAGTTCTGTTTTCTGTTTTTAAAATTATTGTGTTTTCTAATCTGGTATCTGTTTTATTACTCCCTGTCCCACCCCATGGGGGAAAAAAAAAAAAAAAGAACTTTTGTAGATATAAGCATTGTTTTCTCATGGAGTTTTCAGTTCAATTCACCTTTTTTTTTTCTACATGTAATTGTTGTGGTTTTGTTTGTTTTCAGAATCAGATTAGACTTCCCATCAAAGATGCTGTGTGGTATCTCTGAAATGTAAGCTACCTATGAAACATAAAATCTGATCTAAAAACAGTATTCAGCACAATAAACATGATCTGTTTTGAACTGAAGTTTCATGGTACGAAGTTGTGAACGTTAAGAAACCTGCTGAGGTCGAAGTCATCTTACAGACCCTAAACTCAGTAGAAGCAGAATCACAGAATGGCTGATGTTGGCAGGGACCTCTAGAGATCATGTAGTCCAGCCCCCCTGCTCCAGCAGGGACACCGACAGCATGTGGCACAGGGAAGGCATCAAGGCGAGTTTTGAAGATCTCCGAAGAACAAGACTCCACAGCCTCTCTGGGCAGCCTCTTCCTGTGCTTTGTCACCCTCATGGTCAAGAAGTTTTTCCTCACATTCAGAAAGAGCTTCCTGTGTTTCAGTTTGTGGCCATTGCCTCTTGTTGTATCACTGGCCACCAATGAAAAGAGTCTGGTGCCATCCTCTTGACTCCTTCCCTTAAGGTATTTGTATGCCAAAATGAAATATTTTTGTATTTCTGTTTAGACTTGCACCCATGAGCTCAGATGAGGTAACTTTTTTCCCTAAGAAATACCTATATGGATGTTTAGATCCACATTAGTTATCTGCAAGGAGATTTCTGTAACTATAAAGGATTGGCTAATCTGAACACAAGGATGCTTGGGACTAGGAACAGAAAGAAGACTAGATTATTAATCTATTGGTTGGATATTAGAATATAGAATAGCAAGGGCCAATTCTAAGTTTTAATAACTGTTTTCAAGGACATTTGAATTTATCCAGTGACCATTTTGGTTAAAACACTTTGGAAACATTTAAGTGTTTTGCACTTCTGTTTCCCAATATGTAAATTGTAATTTAACTGGTTCATTATACTGTTTCATCTAATTAGGACTTGAGATCTGTGGAAGGCTGGTAGTATTCAAGCTCAGGAAACCACAAATAAAGATATTTTTAAAACTTGTACTTAAATGATACAATGCAAGATAATAACAAAAAATATTAATTCTATAAAACAACTAGATTAATGAAAACACTAAATGTAATAGAACACTTACTTTTTGTCCATGTAAGACATACAAGTTATCTTCCTCTTTCCAGCTGAAGCATGATATCAAACATAGATGAATAAATTTTTCTTAAAATACACAGAATGTACTTATATAGATGAAGAGATTATATAAACACTATGTTGGATTGTGGTAAATAAACTTTTACTACAGTTGCAGGCAGCAACATGAACTCTGTTTAATTAGTTTATAGACTTTTATTGCACAATAGCATATGTGCAATCCAAGAAAAGCAGAGCAGAGACTCAGATGTGTAGTAAACTGAGGATACAATGCCGAGTAGCATGCAATTTGTTAGCAGTACTAAATGAGCACAAATCTGTCTGCTTTGGAAGTCTCTAAGCAAGAGGATGTAAAAGGTTTTTTTCCCTGCATGCTCTTCAGGTTCTCCCTTATATTTTGATGTACACCATTTTCTTTCCTTTTTTCTTTTTTCTTTTTAATGAACAAGGTTATATGGTATATTTACACTGGCAAAAGTCCTGAGGAAGTCTGTTTGCTTTATGCTAGTGGCTCAACAAATACTGCAGTCAAAATAATGCTTTTCCAGAAAGAACTCTACAGCAAATCAAGCTGGAATGCCTGAGCTGGTGGCCATCCTCCACTGCCCACTCTGCTACTTGCCCACTTCTGCACTTTTAGGACACTGCTGCCTCAGCAGAAGGGCTTGCCAAATGGCTGCTTTACTACTTTGAGAACTCAAATACTCAGCATATGAGTGAGAAACAAAAATTAATCTTGTTTTAAATTAAAATACTGCATTTGAAACAGCAGGAGCTCAGGAGTTGATTCGCGAACAATAGTTTGGCCACAAACAGCTAAAATTTCTATCCTGACTATCTCACTGTGTTTACAGTCATTGTTTTCTAGTTATTTAAGACAAATTCTTTATGCTGGCAGACATATATAGCAAACTTGAATTAAAAAGTATTGTTATGGTAAAAGCACATGATAGAGAAGCAAACAACCTCACAGAGGACCAAACTGCAAATCCCTTAGCAATTAATCATATACTTCACACTGATAAATAATTCTTACAACACTGGCCATGTAAGTAGCTGTTCATCAACGTACTATTTTTCTATTCCTAGCAGACTTACTCTAATACAGTCTTTGTTTTTAAAATGTCTTTGACCTATTCTAAATGTTTTGGGTCAGCCCATAGAAAGAGAGGTATATTTTTTGCTGTGCGTTGAATAGTACACGAGCCTTTTGAACACATCAAAATATCTGCTGTGGTAATTATTTAATTATTATATATTAAGTGCTTTAGAATACTTGCATGAAGTAAAAGTTGTATTACTCTTTATAAGCCAGACTGTAGTATATCCAGTGAAAGAAAAAAAAAAAAACATTGCTTGGGATTCTAACATCCAGTTAAAAAGTAGTGTGTAGCACATCATAACACATGAAAGCTTCTGTGAAGCTAATGAAGCTACCTAGGTGAATAATTTGCAGACTCTTTTAATGCAATGTTATATACAAATATAGGAAACTAAAACTGTAGAACTATTCAGTGACTAAGTAGTGGACCAGCATGAATTCTCTTCTTTTGATGCTCTTCTCTTTGCATGAACATGAACAGTCCCACTGGAGTCAATAGCTCTATGAGAAAGGGCTGGACTTCTAGATGCGTTCTTCCAGAGTGCACCCAGAATTCCTATTCATACCTATCAGAACATAAGTTTTGGGTTCTCCTCTAATTTTCTAGTCAAATCTGGATGCAAGCAAACAAAAGATCAAGTGACCCTGCTGAGAGACAGGTCAGATAGGAAGACAAGATTAAAGATTTGTGCCACGTGCTCCAGGTGGCCCTGCGTGTGCAGGGGGTTGGACTAGATGACCTCTAGAGGTCCCTTCCAACCTTAGGCATTCTGTGATTCTATGATTTATTTGGAAAATACCATATGATTGTAGCTATCTTGAAATATGCCTTTGATGGAACTCTGAAACTAAGTTAATTCTACATAATACCAATGTCAAGCATCACTCAAGCTAGCTATGTTTTAAAATAGTCTCTAACGAGTTATTTTTGGTTTCTTAAAAATATCCACCTCACTAACACCAAGACAGAATAAAATAAGAAACATTGATGATGGAGGCTCTGTGCTTTGTGGGATCTACAGAGACTCTGTCAGAGAGAACCAAATTAATCCATGGTACTGTCGAAGTTGCAACACTTGATTTAAAGCCGTGTCCTTTTTGTGCAATGATAATGGCGTGTCAACTTGAAAATGTTAAGATGTATCTGTTCCTTTCTTATGTTGACATTGATTAATGCTACTCAAAAATAATCTTCTGTCCTCATGGATTGCATTTGAAAAATAGAGGAACAGTCTACCTATGCTAGCCTAGCGATGAATGGTTTTGATACTGTCTTTCCTATAGCAACCCCCATGGTCAGGACTTCATGAATTATGTATGAGCTTAGATGTACCTTTAGCTCATTTTAAAAGAAATCACTGAAATTGATTTGAATACTGCCCAGATAAAGGCAGTAAAATCTCATCCCGAATTTTCAGTTCTCCTCAAAAAATCATTTTCTATATAGAACAAAATATTGATTTCCAAAGAACACAATCAGCTTCCCTTCTTCTGAAGGGAAATTCTTATGGCTTTTGCCATTATCACTACCCATCATTTATTTTTCTTCCTGTTGTACTAGAATGAAAGACAAAATGCTCCACGTGTCTGTCTTTGTAGAATCAGAGCTCTCACTAGCAGCCTGCCTCTTTAGGATTTGTTGCTGTGGACAACAAATGCTGTCTATTAAGCTCACCTGGGTTTAATTTTCTATCTCATACTGAAGTTCATTCACTCTGTCAGAAGCACATACCTTTTGTGACTATTTGCATGACAGGCTTTCATAAAAAAAGATGTAAATAAAAGCAAGTCCTGTGCAAGACTCCCTATTAAGGGAACACTTCTTGTAAAATTATACTTTCATTTCTTTAATTGGCTGCTTTATGAGAAAATTGATGGCCTAATGTTCCTGCATGAATGACAGCCTGCTTTAAGATCATTATTCTTTTCTTCCTTTTTCAGGAGTGCTCCATTCCATTCCGTTCTGGAAACTAATTAAAGAGATAATGTTGATGTATTTAATGGCTTTTACCATGAGCAGTAGTTTCCATGTTACCCAGCAGGGGTAGCACTGTGTTGTTTGATTTTAATGTCTTGTGTATCACAGACTTGGACACCACTGCACTAGTTGTTGGGTTTTAACAGATATGTAATATAAAAAGTTGATCCTTGTGCTTTACTTTTATAGGCGTAATTCAATAAGGCAATAAACTGGTATTATATTTATTTCAAGCTATTTCTCCTAAAACACGGAAAAGGACAAAATTGAGTGGAAAATTATTTTTCTAACATTTAATGATATTAATAAACCATTCAGATTTGAAAAACATGTCACAGAAAGTGCTTGAAAGTATATTTTGAAATAGATGGTTTCAAAATAATATTAAAGCTACAATATTATTGTAGCTAATAATATTTAGCTACAAAATGTAAAGCAAATCTGATTGATGGTTCCTGCAGTTTTCTTTCTTTGCTTATGGCTAGCAACATAATGGTGCTATTAGGCTTTTACCAATTTTTGCTACAAAAGTCACACGTGATGTCAGGGTGATGTAATGGGGAAAAAAACCTATTGTCTCAGCCCACCTTTGATTCTTGGGTGGAAGGACACTGCAAGAAAACAAATTTGTAACTAACTGGTTTGGTATCGTTCATATTAAATCAAGGAACTGTTGAACTACCTGTACTTAAGCTGAGCAGGGTAGCAGAGTCAGAGGGCAGGATGGCACTTGTGCTTCCACACATGTGGAAAATAGGCTTCATGTTTCAGTGGGCAAATGTTTCTCTCAAAATTAGGTATATATGCACACACATGCTAGAAACACGTAAGTAAAGGTGGTTTTGTGGCAAATCACTGAAAAAAATAGCTAATTCTGTGGCTAATGCAGAAGTTCCAGCGTAGTATATTGATATGACTGTTGATTTCTCTTTAGAAACATGAAAGCTGTTGACTAATTGTAGGCACACAGTAAATTTTATTGAAAATTGTTTTTTTTACAAGAATGAACATTAATTTTGGTAAAAATCGAGGTGTGGGGTGGAAAGGCATGAGTGAAAGGGAGGTGTAGCATGGGAGAAAACAGAACAGCAAACAAATGCTTAAAGACTTGTCCTCCTTCTCCCTCCTTTATGGAATAAACTTAAAATGCTTACCAAAAATTACTTTCCAGAAGCCAAGCTGACATTATTCTGCAGAAATGCTTTCAAAACTGTCCCTGGATGCAGTTTGATGTTTATAGCTAAGCTGCTCCGAAGGCTAGTGTGCTGCCAGGAAGGAATTCTTCCTGCAGCCCAGCTCTAAGCATGCATCCCTGCTGCCCCCTCCTTCCCCTTTCGCCATAGCAGTTGTGCTCATCCAGCACGGTAAGATGCTTTGCAGAGATAGAATAGCAGAGAATTAACCGTATAAAAAGGGTAATTGATTTCCTGCTAATTTTATTTTTAATTCTGGGAACCCCTAGAGTTCAGAGAAGCACAAGTGTGTGCAAGGTAGAATCAGATTAGTGCAACCAAGATGAGGAGGAAGCAAAACACGGCTTCTGGCAACTGCTAACCATTGAATTGGCTTGGTGGCAACTTGGATCCATGCCATTCATGATCTGTGCTCCGGATCCATGCACATTTAAGTTGGCAAAGAGTCTGTAAGCTCTTAGGCACATTAATGCTGCCAACAACCTCGATAGTGAGGAGTTAACTGTCAACCATGCTGATGGTTTTGCAGTCCTCATATAGATTAGAGGTTGTCATTGCCTTTTCTTACACCACTTACTGTGAATGAAGTTTTGCTGTGGTGCCACAAGTAAGTGATCGCTGGGTGGAAAAAAATATATATATACTTATATAGAGATTTCTTCCCTAAAGCACAAAAGCCCAAGCTGAGCACAGAGGCTAATGGTGGGTAGAGGAAAGGTCAACCTTAAAGAGCTGTGAAGATCTCCAATGCCGTGAAGATCTACCCCCCCCGCAAGGGACTCCTTGGACGCAGTCCTCCCTGTCTATTAAAAGCTGTCTCTATGTCAGTAACTCACATGGACTGAACATATTTGTGGGTGAGAGTGCTATAAAGCCTTTTTGTGCTCTTGTGATTCAAGAATTTAATAATAAGAGAGCAATAACACTAAAAATAGTAACACCATAGTTGGTAAGGACTGGGGATACAAAAGATATGTGGTCTCAGTCATGGCAGAAGGGCAAAGAAAAAGGAGAGAAAGTATCAATTCAGTTAAAACAAAAAAAAATAAAGAAATGCTTAATCAAATATAAACTCCAAATACAACCCATCAACAAGAAAATTGCCTTTTGCTAAGTGAACAGCTTGCAAGCAGGAGCGTGCCTTTTTTGGTCGCGTTTTGGAAAGAGCTGAAAATATGTGCTTAGTAGGTGTTGTGGCTTTTGCAAGTGTTGTGAACCTTCCTGTGCATTAAGAGCATTTTTGCCAGTGTTTGTATCCTGTGCATATATTCCATCTTGTAGAAAACTTGTCCCTCCCGGTCCCCCGTCTCTGTGGCATACATCATGATGATAGCAATCAAGGTTTGCTGCATCTCACCTCCAGCCTGCGCAATAAAGCAGGCACTCTATAATAAACACAAGTTGAGAGGACAGATCAGTTCATTAAATCCAGCCAGCATGTGCTGTTTTCAGGTCTGATACAGACTGATAATAGATTCCTAAGTGAGCTTGTCTGGATATTAGCTGAGTGGTTTTGTTCAGACTTGTTGTGTGAAAGATAAAATACAAAAAAAAAAAATAAAAAAAAAAGGAATCTCTTCAGCTTTCACTTTAATAACCAGCCTGCAATTAATCACTGGAGAAGAAGTTGTACTATCTCTTTTCCAAGACCTGAAATCCAGGTAATAGTGTTTTTAAGTTTCTCATGATATTGAATATATTAGTTACAAACTAATTTGCAAACTAAAGCATTTTAAGCAGAAGGCACAGAGTACCAAATGGTCAGTGTTTGTTTTCAACTGATCTTCCTAATGAATTTGTTATTTCAGCACTGTAAGCATCTGCTCAATTATAAACATTTTATCAGTTTTGCAACAATCATTGTAAGCTCACAGGCTTATTATACTAATGTAAGTGTTTAATGACCTCCCTGGGCCTAAATGTTTAATTTCTAGGTTTCTTTTTCACAAATATTAGCCCAATGTCCCAGAATTTTTTGCACATTCATAGCCATAGAATAAATCAATCCCACACTGACCTTGTGTGCGTGCATTAGAATACCATGCTGGACATGCACATTTCTGTATCTGTGGTAAGACAATTAAGCACGCAGCCTAATACAGCATTCCTCATTCTAGAAGAATATCTAATCTCTCAAACAACAGAAAAGCAATTTTGGCACCCAAAGAGCTTATCTTCTCTGTCAGCCTAAGGGTTTTTTGTTTTCTTTTGTTTTTATTTCTGTTTGGAAAAAGAATAAACAGTTTATGTTTATGTCAGTCCTCTAACATTTATATGTTTGGAAAAGTCCAAATAAACATGCACAATGCTTCTTTATGCAGATAAAAGTATAAAAAATGCAGTACAGTGGTTTTCTGCTGAGAAGTGGTTAGGCATAGCAGGTTGTTTTCCCCCTTGAGAAAGAACCAGCAATTTGGAGTCTGCATATTGTTTTTACACACTGACCTTTCTCCTGGAGTAGATGTGGCCAAAAACAGCATGGGGAGGGATGCCTGCATGCGTATGTATGTGTTCAGCTCAAGGATTCTGCACTGCACAGTTCAAGGTTTTAGAGCTCTGCTCAGCTGCTAAACCCAAAGGAGAGAATAGCGTAAGGTACTTAAATTATTTGCCTAGATGTAATATTCTAGCCATTACATCAACACAATCAATAATAATCGCTACTAAAGAATAATTAGGTAGCACAGTTTTGGTCAGGAATGAAAATAAAATAAACTTAGAAAACTGGAGGTGATTTGTGAGATTGGAGATTTTTGTTCTTTAGGGAAAAACTGTAAGGTACAATTCTCTATATTTAACTAAGGTTTTCTGCAGTCAGTGAGCCTCCTTTTGTTCATTTGTGCTTGAAAAGCCTCTTTCCCGAATCCTCGCTTTCTACAGCCTCTGTACGTGGGTATATAAACAATCAAAATCATTACTTTTCTCTTTTTGCAGAGCAAAGAAAAGAAAGTAATCATAATGGATACAGGACTCAGCAAAGGCAAACTGAATTTCATTTGATATATTCAAGCTCTTAATTTATGAGAGAGTAGAAATGCCCTTTCAACACAGGCACACAATTTATGGTTTTAGAGCCCGTAATGCTTCCAAAATGATCTCCAGTGCTCTTAAGGAAGGATGGCATACTTAAAACGAAAAAAAAAAAACTGGTGATAGTTATATATTGTCTCTACAAGGAAGAATTCAGAGAATTCAGAAGAAGTCAATGCAAAGAACCACTGTTACAGGAAGAAATAGCTACCAGGCTTTTCTAATTCTTTCATATGTGTGAGAGAGCATAGGCAGCCTTTGAAGGATGCCTGAAAACTTGCCAAATCAAGACTCTCCTGAATCATGGTGGAAAACAATATGCCAAGATCAGGAAATCTTTCTTGGAGAAGGTTTTAGAATAAAAAGAATAAATGGTTCCACAGTTCTTAAGGTGTTAGAAGTCAAAGCCAACCTCCTTCAACACTCCTGCCCACCACACTCCTAGCAATCTTAAAAGAAATAGAAATGTTGTGTTAAGGTCTGCTGAAAAACTATGTATGAAACACTTATGTATGAAACCTCCTTAACTATTATGATTTTTTCTAGAAGTAAATCTGTGAAAACAATCTAATCTGGATGGAAGTGACATTGATATAAGTAACTACTTAAGGCCTTAATTAGAGACCAAAGGATGCATCCTTCCCTCAAACATGCAAGGAGAAAACATCTTGTTGGTTATAATCATTAAGAGAACATTTGGCAGCAAGCTGAGATATCATGTCCTCAAGTTCAAAGATTCTTCAGCGTATTTATTCAACTTTTTAAAGGAAATCCAAGCATTTAAAAATGACATCTTTAGATTAAGGTTCTCTTGTGTCATAGCCAGCTACTTGGGCAAAATTCTAGAAATCACTTTTGAGGAATGGCATGACAACTTTTCAAAATAAAGATTTTTTTGTTTTGTTTTCTGAGAAGTGAAAGTTCTCAAGCTCCTTCAAACCTCAGAGCATTTTCACCTGCAGGGAAGGCCAATTCCTTCCGAAAAGGGGGAAGTTTCCTCCAGACATTTTCACTATTCATGTGGACCCTGGGGTAAACTCATAGGACTAAGCTAATTAAGTGGGGCCATTTACTAGCTGTTATGAAAAATGGGAGATAAATGAAGCATGCAATTAGAAGAAAGGCTGAAAGCATTTCTTTAAGTGGAACTGGCTTTTCTGATTTTGGTTTGTTGTCTCTTTGCTGGCTCCTTTTCCTACATGTGCCATTATGTTGATGTTAGTTTCTGTTGTGACTGGAAGTATAAAGACAGATCTGACTGTTTGCAACTTAGGCAGTGGTTTTCTGTTGTTCATAACACGAACTGATAAAAGATCTCACAATCACACAGTGATACGGAGCACACAAGTTTCTCTTTGGCTGTCTACAGTGTTGCTTGGTCCGACCCAAAGAAGACACTGAGAGGTAACAAGTCTGCGTCTGTAAGACCTAGTCTGGCTACAAATACTGGCCTTGATGTCCTGAGAGCTGTGGATGATGCCAGGACACTTGAGTGCTCTTGCCATGAACGCAAGATCTTCTCGGGGGTGGTGGTCCTTTCTCCTGGGTAAGGATCTGAACAGACCTTCCCAAAGTCTCCTGCGGGATGCTCGTAAGCAGACTGCAGCTCCCTGCTGTAGCTTTCACGGCAGCAGACAGCCAGGCATCTTCGCTCCACCTGTTAGCAGGGAATCGCCCAGCGGCGCGTGGCACAGGCAGGCCCGGCGTGGACAGAGCTCCCCGTCTCGTTCGCGCCGCTTCGCTCGCTAGCAACAAGCGCCTCCCGACGAGGCCCCGCACGCCGCATCCCGGCCGGGGCCGCGGCGCCCACCCACGCGGCTTGGGGCGGGGGGGTGGAGGGGCACCAGGACGAGCCCGCCTCGAGGGCAACGGGTCTCCCGGCCGCGGCCGAGGCCCCGCTCGGCTCCCGGGCCCTCGGGGCCGCCGCCATCCCGGCGCCCGCTCCCCCCGCGCTGCCGGGCGCGCGCAGGCCGGGCCAGGCCCCGCGCAGCCCCCCGAGGAGCGGCCGCCCCGTCGCGGGGCCGCGGCCGCGCATCCCCCGCCCGCTGCGCAGGGAGGAAGAGGAGGCGGGCGGCAGGGAGGAGGCAGGCGCCGCCCCGCGCCCGCCGCCCGGTAGCTCGGGGCGGGGGGGCGATGCTCG
>JAUBNY010000194.1:206060-216975 GCA_032275445.1 Crypturellus soui
TTAGAGTGATGTATTTAATCACATCTTAAGCATATCCGAGAAGTCTGTCTCAGCTTGCTTGAGCGTTGCAGATGGAGCCCATCGTTTCTGTAGCGGTGGGAAGTGAGAAGCACCGGCACCAGCAAAGTTCGTGGGTCCAGTTTGGTCAGGGCATGCCATATGAACTGTCCTTAACCTGACAAAAGGCGTTTCAGGATGTGCCTATCACTTTTCAGGTAGATTTAGTGGAATAAAAGTGTCTCTGTAGGGTTATCTACATAGTCAACATAGGTCTAAGCTGCTGGACATTATCCCTAGCGGATAAATTGTGGGAATGTAAGGTTGCTTTTTTTTGTATGACTTGAAATTACAGGCCTGTAATCACAACGAGACTAAAAAAAAGGGGGGTAAAATTGTTTCTATCTTTAGTAGTTTCTGTTTTTTTTTGTGGTGGTTTCTGTGGAAAATTCCTCCCCACAGTGCCTTAACACCGCCCAAGGAGATACATCTATACTGGGACTTTTCAGTAGAGCAGCAGGTGTAAAGGGGCCCCTCTGCCCCAGAGCAAGCTTGCAGTCTGATGCTGTTCCTGGCAAAGCAGCTCTCAGGGATGGCAGACGAGCAGCGAGGAGCAGCCCTGGCCATCAGGTTACCCCTGCAGAGTGACGTGTCCTCGTTCTCCCACGCTGCAGGAGGTAGCAGTGACCTGAATGGCGGCTACGCTCTTGCCCACCAATTTCCTCTTTCAGAGGCATTCCCGGTTGTGTGAAGTGTTGAGCGCTGCAGCTGCACCTGAGGCTCTGTCATCTCCCACGCTGCAGGTCCAGCCATGGGGCTGCAGGGTAGTGCTGCCTTCTCCAAGTCAGCAACTGAACCCTAGAAGCAGTTGGATCTGTCTGGATTTCCCCTCCTGCTGAGGATGTCCCATCCGTCCATTCCTTGAGTGCTTGTTCCATGAGGAGCGTTTCTTCAAAGTTTTCCTCAGAAGTCGTATCTTGAATTTGAGTCTGTCCCAAGTAAAGTTTTGCTAAAAATAGTGCATTGCTGCAAAAAGCCAGGTTTGACAGATTGATTGCTCTTATCTGCAGTGGTGTTCTTTTGAAAAACATTTGATCAAGAAATGTTAAGCAGAATTCCTTGTCAGAATGAAAAGATGCCTGTTGTTTCTGGATGAAAGAATACTTAATAATACAATAAGAAAATTAGCAAGTATCTGACATTATAACAATTCAGGAATCTTAAAATGCTTTCCAGCAGAACAAGCAGAACACCTTGGTTTTTCCAACAGAGGAAAATTAAATTCTGATGTTGAGAGTTTTCTTTTTCCCCAATGAGGTTTCATTCGACTTGAGGGAAAAAAAATAAAAAAGGAATCAGCATGCGGTAGTAACACTCTAAATAAGAATTATTTTGAACTACATGACACGAATAGCCTGTCATGTAGAAACTCAGTTGCAAACTAAAATTTGGAAGAATAATGCTACTAAAATAAGGCTTTACTTTTACTTTGAAACATTATGGCACGGTGTGTGCAGATTTCACTATAAATATGATTCTTTAAGCTTGATATCCCCGTTTGCCGGTATCTTGATTGTCTATGACTTTTGACACTTTTTGATATTGTTGTTATAAAGCTTTAATAATGAAATGTGATCGTCTTTGGTCATTATTATAACATGACAGCTGTCTAGATTTGCTGCTGCTTGTACCAGTCATGTAACTTAAAAAGATTCCTGTGTTTCTGCACCATTTTGCAGCTTTCACCACTGCTTCTCCTGCAGCAGTTCACAGAAGCATACGTGCCACAGCCTAGCCTCTTTCTTTTTTTTTTCTTTGCTATGACATATTCCACATGGTGCCACATGTTTGCACTTAGTTGGAGAATGTAACAGTATGCTTGATTAATGAGCAGGCGCGATCTTATTACATGTGTCCTACATTCTTCAGGCTGGTTTGTAAAGTGGCGATTGACAGGAAATCAGCCTTGATGAAGCTCTTTGAATATATGAGACAGAACTGGACAGTGGCTGTTTTCAAGACTACGTGATTTAGCATTGGCATGGCTTGTAACACTGCTCTGATGCTGCAAAACATGCAGTTTCGGAACATTTGTAATGCAGAGCATACAAACAATGTACCACGAAAGCAGTCACTTTGCTATAGCACTCCTCTTTTCTTTGTCTAGTAACTGGAAATACTTCTTGCAGTGCAGGTTTTGTAATGGTTTCCCAATTCGTTTTAGTCTTTCTGAGTGCCTGTGCAAAGCCTCATATGTGCTGGGCTTGCATCTTGTACATATTCCCTTTCAAAATGGAAGTACTAATAATTTTGATAAGATTGCAAAAATGTTGGAACATTTATAGAGAACATTGGAACATTTTTATTTCATTTATTCAGAAGCTCTTTTTATTGTTTTTAAAATTATTTTATAGTGTATCCCAGAAATTCTTTTGATTTGGAGTGAACGTTTTTTTTAGCTAAAAAAATCACTAGTAATTACATTCTTTCTTAGAAAAAGTCTTAATGCTTTGAAATAGATATGAGTAGATTTAGAAATGATTTCCATTAGTGTTTTGGTATGATGTAAATAGAAGAGCCATTTACAAAGAGTTAAAGAATGCTATTGTTATTAATGATACAAAATGCTCAATCTATGCTTTTAAAAATATTTCTGCCTTTTTAGGAATGTCAAGAGGCAAACTTTCAGTGTATTCTGGAAACTAAGTACTTGCATTATATAATGATGTGTGTGTAGTTCTTGAACTTTTAAAATAATGTTTAGTTTATGAACTTTTCAACCTGAGCTAGAACAGATTCTGCTTGATGACAGAAGGTAAACAAAAGTTACAACCTGCAGTTTCATTATATGCCTGGATTAAATGCTGTTTGTTTTCTAACACATCGGTATGGATGCCATTCATTCTCCAGTTTTTATATTTAGGGACTTAGAATAGATATATGGATCTTGAGTGCCTTTTTCTTGTCGCCTCTCTTTCTGCCTCCCTCCTGTCTCTCTCCCCTTCTTCACTGGCATCATTTTGCAGTGATTCAGATATTCCACTATTATTCTCTCTTTAAAGTGAAAGCATAGCTTGTGAAAAGTGCCACATAAACAGAAGGGGAAATTTTAGTATCTTACCTCCAGAACTAGCCCAAGAAGGACTGTGGCAAGCCCAGCGTCATCTTACAGATGGGAAAACCACTGTTTGTTATCAATCTCAGCCTAAGAATGGGAAGCTCCGAGCACTCATGAGCTGTCCCCAACAGCCACAGGAGCGTGAGCTGTTGCAAGAGCCTGGGCTGAGCTGGCACAGGATTGCTTCCTATAAAGGCTGCATTTATCCCTTTAAACTGCGTGTGTGCTTACATAAGAACGAGGGAACTGCTCAGCTCTGGAGCTCCTGGGGCAGTTTCTTTGTGTGCTCTTCCATACTCATACAAACTTGCTGCAGTAGCCTGTCAAATTATGGATTTCTGTGTAACCCGTAAGGGACTGGATACTTCCCTGGCTGGTTCTTGAAGGGATCAAACGTTGCTCTGAACACTGAAACTTTGCTCCGGTTGCTTATAACATGTGCACTGATGCCAGTAGTTCCTTATGTCTGTGCTTTCTTCAGATGCAAACAGAAGGCAACCCTAAAAGGACCTGTAGTCTGTAACGCTGGCTCCTTCCCAACATTTGTTACATCATGCTTTCCTTGGGGACTGAAATCACGTGGCATATTCACGTATGTTTGGAACACTTTAGGATGAGTTAATGTTTTTCTGTCCCAAAGAATATGAAGCTCTTCTTTTTGTGATCAGGAGAAGGATGTTCTTGGGAGGGAAAAAAAAAATATATATCTATTTATAGTGATTGCATTCCTGCATTTAAAGCAGTGTGATTTCTGTTCTGGAAATGGTATGTCCCCTACTATATTGTTGACCTGTCCTGATTGACTCCTGTTTCATAAACCTGTAACTTACTGAATCTCAAGTCAGCAGCTGTCAGTGAGTTTGGCCTGTTCACACTGCTTCATAGTTGCTTGGCGTATTGCCTCTCCCATTTGTGCCTGGGTAAGCTGCTGCTTTAGAAGCAAAATGCTGCAGTAGAAAATTACTGTTTCTTTTAAGCTGGATTTTACTCTTTATAGCTTTGACCAAGTGCTGAGTCGAGTGAAACCAATGCACTGAGTACCTGCCTCATGCCCCAGCAGCCCGGTCATAGCCTGCTGCACTCCAGGCCCTATGTGAAAGCTGGGTGAGCAGCTGGAGGACTGTGAATCACAGCTTGGAAGGAGGAATCGTGAGGCACATGCAAGTGGTGACTCAAGAGGCCCAACGATGTGTGAAAACAGAGAAAGCAGATTAGTTTCAGAGGGGCAGGCAGACGAACGCCCAGCAGCCGCGCTGCTGCAAGGCCAGGTGTGGAGAACGGAGCATAGCGTCGGATGCCGAATGAGGCAGCGCCCCAACACGTATTAGAGGTGTGATGCTAGATACCGAATGAGAAGGTCTCGTATATGACTAACAACAAGTTTTTAAAAGAAGAAGAAAGCATAAGATTGAGGTTGATTTAAAAATGGCCTCTGTAGAGAACATAATATTGTGGATCAGGTTTGTAATTGTGTCACAAATGCCGTTAATTTAGCCCAGATATTTTCTAAATTACTAAAGCACATCAAAAGGTGGTGCATTTCTCTCTATTTAGGAATTTATTGGGCTAATAGTGATGAGCATCACAAGTTTCTTCAGTTCATCTGAATGCTAAAAAAGTGCACCCCCCCCCCCCACTATTCTTCCCTTTTCTTCCCTGTTCTTAAATGGCCTTTCCTGTCTTTCTTTTCAGAATTTGGGCCACCACCTTTGTTTTTAAAGATTGCCCCTCAAAATCAGCTACCCTCACCTAATTTGTCTAGTTTTGTTTTGTAATCCTTTGCTTTTATTGTGACTTTTTCTGATAAATTGAAGAACTGTTTAGTGTTAGAAGCCTCTCCCGCTCTAGCTTACATGTAGACCTTGTTCACGTCGCCTCTTAACTTTCTCATTGAAATAAACAATTGCTTCACGTCTTGCGTCGTTTTTCTAGCACTTTTGTAAACTTTATCACTTTCCTCAGCAACTTAAAAAGATGCATAGATACCAGAACTGCATATATTATTCCAGTAATAATCTTACTAATGCCATAATACCACCTACCAGTTCTTTCTTGACATTTCCTTTCTTTTATCGATGGCAAAATCAGTGCTTTCCAAGCTACAGACACTGAGCTATTGTGGTTGCTGTAATAGGGAAAAGTGCAAGGACTTGAGACAGATGTGTGGGTTTTGCAAGTCTAGGCTTCATTTGTTCACTGAGCTGATCCCATACAATCATTCTTATGTTCACTCCTCCCAGGAAAATGTTACGAGTACCTGATGTAAATACGTTCACAAGATAAGGGCTGAATTAGCTTTGTCACGGTTCTCAGTTACATATTTTGCTTAGCATGTAATTGTTTGGCCATTGCTTTTCTGCTGAATGCCATTTATTGGATGAAATACAAAGCACTTAAATATATCTGAAGAAAAAAATGTCATTTAGTTTTAAAAATGATTGACTCTAATATCCTACGTTCACATGAGGAAGAATAATTCTGCATAGTTAGGCAGGTAATGCATTATTCATACGATTCCATGGAGAAGGATAGATTTCCACTGATAGTTACTTTTGGCTGGCCAGAGCAGTAGTATCTAGTCCTTCCTGCCATTACTGGCTGTGAGAAAACACGAGTAGACGGGCATCTTGCAATTTGTGAGCATTTTAGACCCCATCCTTTGCTGTATAAAAATCACCAGCCTGCAAAATACAAAAAGGCAATGAAAATGAGAGGATGTTCATTTCTGTTGAATCCTTAAGCTGTAGTGATTCAATTTCAAATTATACCTTTAATAATGGACTGTTTGTGATTGTTTTTAAATAAATTTATGTTTTCTCTCTTAAGAATACTGTAGCAAAAAAGCAAGTAAACACATATAGAAAGAAGAAACATAAAAATATTAAATTGTTTTTAATTTCAGTCTCCAAAAGATGTTTAAAAAATACTTTCCAAGACAGGTTACCTAACTTATTGTATGTTATTTTCTGTTGATTGTTTGAATAATAGCTTCTAAATAATAATACATTCTGATATAAATATAGAAGTTAGCTCATGCTGCCTGCCCTCGCTAAGTGATTTGACCATTGAATTTGCTCTGCCAAAGATATCTGTTATAAATATTTTGCTGGTGTCCAAGCACTGTTCATATAAACTTTCTAATAATGTCTCTCAAGTCTGACATAACAGGAGATTTGTTATTGTTATATAAAGGCGGGACTTGAAAAGAATAAGACACTAGGCCATAAAGAATTTGAATTTTAAGAACTGGTTCAAATGTTCTGTTTGAACATATAAAATAATTGCTTTCTTTTAAGAATATAGAAATTAGACCATTTTGTACCCCCACCTGCTTCTTGAGCCACTAGTATCCAATTACTTTTAATTCCTCTTCTATTTTATTTTATATCTGTGAGCTCATGTGCAGGTTTATTGTAATTCTTGGTAGAAATACTGCAGTTAATTTTGATAGTAAGACTATTGTGGCCAGCACTGTATCAGTTATATCTTTGTAGTGCCTGGCATATCATTCTGATGTCTATTTAAACCTGTGCGTGACATTTTTCAGATAATACTGCAGCCATTAGCCATATTTGGTTGGAGTGTGATGTTTTATTCATATAGTTCATCAAAATAGCAAATTTAATGCCATTTCTGCCCCTTTCTTTCAAAATACAGCTACATGAACCCTGCTTTGCATGAAGAGTTTAATGCAAAAAATGTTCATTTTCTTTTTTTGAGGGGTGGGATGGGGAGGAGTAGTTGAGAGGCATATCGCTTCACACAGCAAGGAGATTGAGTTAAAAGCTGCCAAACCTTCAAGGGGATTTTCCCCTACAGCCTCTACAGCCACTATAAAGTGGCTACCGGGAATTGCTTCACCAGTTCAGAATATGAAGATTAGTGTAGAGTGATCTACCATGGCCTGTTTGGGGAGATCCTGTAGTCATATGTAAAGTGCAAAGTAAAAAAAAAGGCACGTTTTAAAATGAGCAATCAAATTTAAAATATGATATTCTGTGAATGGCAATTAATTCACCAGAACTCACGTTTCCTATATTGTCTAGTCCTATGGACTAGTGCTTGTAAACTCAGTGAAATTGGTCTACCTGTTGCAATTGGCATAGTCTGTAAATTCTACTGAAAGCGATAAAAATGTTTAAAGGTGTTACTGAAATTCAGAAAGAAGACAGAAGGACGTCACAGAGAAGTATTATACCAGATGTATGAGTCTTATGTATTCATGTGTTAAATAAAACCTTTGGTGAAATGGTTCTTTTTCTTCTTGACTAACTGATTTCAAAGACTATGCATGTGCTAAGGTGCCACACCGAAAAGCAGAAAGGAAAAACAGTATTTGTTCAGTTTTTGAGCTAAAAATACAGTCAAAATAGTTAAATTAACGCAAGATAACGGCAGAGGAGTGAGGCAACAGAAGAGAAGAAGAACTCTTTGCTGCAGTAATAACTAGGCAAAGCATACTTTAAATGCAAAATACAACCTCAAGGAGTATGCAGGGGGACGTATTTTAGAGCGACTACTAGAGTTTGGTTCTCAGTTTCTTGCTTTATGTTTAAAACTGGAATACAACCGCGTGTCTGCGTATTTATTATATAAAATTTTAAAAAGCATAGCTTTCTATAAGTCTTCCCATGTTTTATAAGCTACTTATAGAATTGAAGTGACATTAAATTTTTTACAAAAAAAAAAAGTGGTCAGAAGGTAATAACACTCAAGAGTAGAAACACAACAACTTAATTTAAAAATGAACTACAGTGTTTTTCTGCAGACAGCAGCGGGGTTCTGTTTGGGTGTTTTGCCTTCATTGTATTTTTCTGATGAATTCAGGGAAAACAGAAGATACGACTGTCTAGTTTCTAAAAAGGTATATAACTGTTAGAAGAGCATTATATATATATGTGTGAATGTAATTTTAATAGTTAAGTTACTGTCCTCTTAATTCATGCAGAGGAACTGTTTATTCATTAAGTAAAACCAAAATAATTTAAAATGGTAAATTGCGGAGTGTGTTTGTGAAATAAGCTTTTTTTTTCCTCTCAGCAATCAGAAATAGTTCCTTTTTCATATAAAAAAAAGTGAGAGAACCAAAGTTAGAGTGTACTGGCAGTGGGCGTGTGTATCATTCCTCCCTACATATTCTGCTGCATGTATTGGCCATGAGCATGTGTGTGTAATTGATTCCACTTCTTGTGTTTCCACATTTCCTTTGAAAATACTTCTTTCATTGCTTACCAGAGTAATATTCAGTGCATATTCTGTCAGTGACCCCAGATATTATAATTTGTCATGCTCATAGTTTTGCTAGCAGTTTAAGGGATATCTGAGCTTAGGGATGGAAATGCAGACTAATGCATTTCCAGAATTCTCATTTTGTCCTTTATTCTTTAATATTTTATAAAGCTTCTCAATATAGCGAATAGATAAGACATGGCAATTATTCAGTTCTATTTTAATAGGCTGCAGCTGGTACATATAGAATCTATTCCACTAAATGACTGTTTCATGCATGGATATAAAACAATTTGTCAGTTGTATTAGAGTGATTGATTCACTGATGAAATGGAAATTGATTTAACCATCTCCAAATAAGTGCAACTGAGTGCAAATGTGTTCTGTGTGTTTAAATTTTGAAGCTACAAGTCAAAGTTATATGACAATTTTTAATTGAGCATTGAAAACAGCTCTTTACATTATTTAAATCAGTTTAGAGGAATTAAAATAACCATATGTGCAAGTTTGCATTAAATGGTTATTTAACATATTTAAGGAGAAGTAAAAGAAAGAAATTAATTTGAAAGGCAGTTTTGGAATTTAGAGAGTTACAGCAAAGATGCAACTTGACGAACAATAGTGAGATTGAAGATGCTTTCCCTCAGCTTCCATGCCAATGCAGGGAAGCTCCAGGTAAACTGTTAAGTGCAGTCAGAAGAAAGACGGTGAACTAGTGAACATATACTGAGTTTTAATCTTGGATACAGAGCTATAGCTCTTTTGTTGGTCTGGAAAATGAAATTCATATTTTTTTATTTCTAAATATATGTTTGTTCCTCCTCCTCTCTGAATTTTATATTTAGTCCAATGCACATGATATGGATACTAAGTTTACTAAAGTTTACTAAAACGAGTATCAATCATGCCAGCCTTGACAAGGTTAGGGGAATTGTTCTGACCTTTTGCAGTGTCATTTAAAATGGAATAGGTCTCATGCTGCAGTTTTACAGATTTCAGAGCTAAAGAAAAACTTTCTAATAAGGATAGTATTGATTCCTTCTTACTTCATCATTCTACACTGGAAGCAAATCTCTGTTGCACAGGATTGTCTTGTTTTAAACTTCCTCTATGTTATTTTAAAAAATTTTGATTTAAAATTCTCTTGTATTTAAGATAGACCAAAACGATTAAGTTGTAGGTAGTAAAGCCCTTAAGATGTCCAGATATCATAAAAGATAGATGTTGATTTTACAATTGCAAGGAAGAAGCTCTGCTGTTTACTGTTAGTAACTGAAAAAATATAGCTAGATTTAATGTTCATTAGCTTGGTAAGAAAAATATTTTGGAAATACAGGATTAATTGGAGCTAACTATATTTTGTTATCTGTGAAACATTTTCATATAATATTCGTGAAACATTTTCATATAATTTTAACGAATGTGTAATTGAAAATGTGTAGATTACAATATGCAATTAAAAAAAAAACATTATTTCTTTAGATGTTCTGTTTGCTCTTGCACACCCACTTTTGTAAAGATTGAAGATCAAAACTGAACAAATCCCATAAATTTCCTTGACTTCGTGATGAAAAATTGGCATGCTTTTATTAAACAGATAAAGATAAACCCTAGTTTATCTAGAGCTCAAGATCTTTTTATTTTATATACTAAGTAGAGTATTTTCCAAGTCAGTGTGGAAGTAAATCTCCACACTGGAGATTCCATAAAATTATGGAATGGGTTCAGTATACCTGAACCTGACCTGGATTCCTGATAGAGGAAACTAAACTGGCAGCTGAACCCCCGTTCTAGGAGCCTGTGCAAAGTCAAAAGGGTCAAACCTATGATAGAACCGCCAAGCATGGTGGGAGTATTGTGCCCAGGAAACCAGAATAAATCTGGTCTGAAGTAAAGCCTTCTCTGCATACAGTGTAGTTTTACAGGCCTTGGCATTACTCAGATCTTAGTAGATTTAGATATAGTGAACCAGTCTTATTGTGTTGAATAATTGCTGATGAAGACATAGCCAGTAATATAGTGTTATGGATATTAGTTGCTTCCTTGGGCATCCCACTGAAAGCATTTTGTTTGGCACCCCATAACCTCCCCACTTTTTCTTAGGTTTAGTGAATTTTGTAAGAGTTATGACTATCAATGTTAATTAAAGGATTTTTTTAGTTGTGGGTTTCCATTCCTAAAAAAGCATAGAAACATATTAAAAGCTACGGCCTTGTCTTGTATTTTGAATGAAGCAAGAATGGCTATTACTAGCAATAAAAGGTACTTCTAAAGTACTTCTAAAGGCAGAGGATTTTGTCTTGACATATGTATTGTTAGGAAGATGCTAGAGAGGTTTTAGCATCTCAGTGTTTATCCATTTCATTCTCAGTATTTATTTACATCAGGATTGTGATAATCTTATCAAAAATGGGTTTGTGGGCAAACTTAAATCTATTTGATCTTGCCTAAATCTGTGAAAAAAATAATGTGTGCTATATGCGGTTGTTGATTATTTTACAAAATAGGTATAGGTCTGTGTTAAGATTGCTTCAGTGCTCTTACAGATTACTCTCATGTCTAAATAAATAA
>JAUBNY010000194.1:255101-270248 GCA_032275445.1 Crypturellus soui
TGGTCGCGGCCAGCTTGCCGAGTGAGAAGGCAGAGGTCTTCCTGTATAATCCGATTTCAATCAACTCACTCTAATCACTACTGATAGTTGCAAAATTTAGCCTGGATCCGCTGGGGTAAGCTAGATTGACGGGAGGCAAAAGCGAAGGGACAGAAGGGCAGTGAAGCAAAGGGGAGGGCGCTGGGGCCGCGGTTCCCAGCCCGGCTTGCCGGCCCCGTGGCCACCCCGCCGCTGCGCGGGGGCTGCAACAGGTGCCCCCACCGCAGCCCGGCCCTCGCCGCCCGCCCTCGCCGCCTGCATTATTTATTGACACCGAGATCCTCATTCTTCTCGCTGCTTGGAAGATCCCCGGGTCGTGAAATATTCAGGCAGAGCCGGGCTTACGTGACGCTGCCGCCAGCCAGCCGGCTCGTCGTCGTGCACCGAGGGCAAGGCGCTGCGAGCACTGTGCTTAATCGTGGGTAAGCCGCGGCCTCGGAGCTTTTATTAAAGCCTGGGGAGCAATCGGGCGCCGTGTCCTCGCTGGGGAGGGTCACTGCAGCTCTCCTCGGGAGGACTTCTGAATTCCTGAATTTCAACTTCTCCGAGAGAAAAGCCAACTTTGGGTTTCATGGATGTGCAGGCGTACCGTGAGCTGCTGCTGACCACCTGCCTTCCGCACGGGTTGGCCTCTGTTTGACTGGATTGCATGGCAGGAGGGAAGATGACTTTTTGTCTTGTTACCTGACCGCATGCTCAGCGCGCCCGTGGTGCCCGCGCTCGGGGACTGCTGCCGTTCGGGGAACCAAGCCACCTGGACTAGCCCCCATCCCGCCTCCCATGCTGGTGGGGCTGTGCTTGCTCGTCTCAGCCTTGCATGTTGCCATGCTAAAAACACCCAAAGCTAAAAATGTGTCCTGGGTAAGTACAAAGCACGGGGTAAAGTTTCTAAAATATTTATATATGTAAATACACATTTATAGACATAGATGCAGATAGGGATGTATATAAAATTTGAAATTTAAGTATCGGGAGGTGCAAGATAGATTTAAAAAGCGAGGAGTGTAAATGAATGTAGCAACTTGAAATAATCCCTTAGAATTAAGAATACTAGCAAAAGACAGACATGAGAATAGATACATTTTGAAGAAGCTGTGTTTGGAAATTTTAAAATGGTGCTCTTTTAATTACTTATTTGGTTAGGATCCACACTATCATCTGTTCTAACAAAGGGTGAGTGCTGCTTACTTTTAAATCAATTGCAAGACTGGCGTGGCTTTCAGGATGCAAGGTCTGGACCTAGGAGTTGGGTTCAAAGAAGGTTTTGATCAATGACTTTAATTATTTATGCTTTCATTTATATTTTTTATAGTTCAATGGTTCGTGACTGCAGGTATTCCTGTACGTAATATGATCTATGTCTTCAAACAGTATTAAAAAAAAAAACCCTAGGAGTTGGTTCTAAATAAGTAGTAGTAAATTGTAGTAGTGTGTTTTATATTGTAGTAAATTTGTAGTCTATATTGTAGTAAATTTTCATATGCAGTGGGATTAAGGACTCTCTGTTCAGTTATTTTTATTATTTTTCTTCATTTTTACTAAGGTAATACTGAAACAGTTTCCTCCTTACTGCATTATTTCTGTGTCAGATATCAGGAGTCTCTCCTGAGGACTAAAGTAACCCTGAAATATAATTCCAGAGTAAGTAACAATGACCTTTCCTGACCCTAATCACATATGATTATATAATACCGTTGGCGCACAGCCTGCTCTACAGAATAAACAGAATATCAAGCTCTGGTTCCTCGCAGAAACCTGCACATGTCGACAACTGTTCAGTAGATGGCTTCAGGGCTTCTTCAGAAAGCTCACTGGGTTTCTAATCTTGGGCCAACTGTGTTGCCCACAGCCATATTACCTTGCCTACAATGTTGGGATTATTCAGGAATAGATGCCAAATATAGTGTATCTCCTTTTCTGTGACCTCTCTGCGATTAATATCTATGATAATGGGTTCCGTGTCAGGTACTTATGTATTAATGTGCATTCATGAAACAGGCTAAATTGTAGATAATCCTGGTTGATGGATATTGCACAATTCAGATAGTGAGGCACAGAAGTGCAAACATGCACAGTATGTTCTCCTTGTAACTTCATTTTGTAACTTAAGTTTGCAGTTGTGATTGTCTCCTGGCTTTAAAGGTATTTAAAATATATATTTCTGATGATTAGATTAGAGCTCTCCGAAATTTTGCAAGACAGAATAAAATAAAAAGTTTCTACTCCACACTTCCATTGCCAATTTTTGTACAAAAGACAATACAAAAGAAATGTATGCAATCGAGAAAATAATACATTTTCAGTACTCATTTCAATTGATTGATATGAAATTTATGATCACATGTCTGCAATAAAAGTTGTAACCATTGATAACCTTTGTTTCTAAAATTTTAGCTATATATGTGAAATTAAACTGACTTAGAAAAATGTGAAAAACACCCCCCTATATAGTTGTAATTGTGTGTACAAAGAAATATGTGCAGCATCCAAGCCACTTTAGCCTTTGGGATGACTTCCAGTTTATGTAACATTTTTTTCCCTTCAGAAAAAAAAAATAAGACTGGAGAGGTTATTTACAAGATTTTCTATCTTGAATTAATGCTAGAATACACTTAATTCAAAATTATGGTTATGAGTTGATATTTGTTGGAGGCACAGTAAGCTAAGGGAAGCAATTCATAATTCTGTGAGAAGAGAAAGTTGTTTTATGTAACTCGGTTCACCTCCTTCTGTATGCAGATTCCCTGGAGGCTTTTTTTTATTTGTTGTTTTTAGCACGTCATCCATTTTTGGCAATGCAGAATAAAAAATATTTCTTGCTAGGAGACAGAAGTATCTTATTTCCTTAGTAAGTATTAGAATAATTTTGTGACCAGTCTTTTATATAAGGATGAATTTACCAAAGTATTACACTAAAGATGATGAAAACAAGTGGTCAGTTTTTTCAGAACATAGGTTTTTTTTTTTTTTTTTTGGTACTCTGTCATACTATTCTGTAGTGAGGTACAAAGGCATTTTACAGAATTAGGTGCTTGATCAAAGCATCACTTGGTTAAAATCCCAACAAATGAAGAACACCTTCAACTCTCTGAAAAGTTGGATTTTACTCCCTGAAAGTTGTACCTGTTTGGTTATTTGATCTTTACTTTCTTGCGTATCTGTTGAGTGGAAATGTGACGGCCCAAGACTGAGTCACGAATATAAAAGAACTTTGGCTACAATCCAGCAAAGCACTTAAACATCTGCTGAAATTACAGCGTTATTTCCCTCCTGCTTAAAACTTAAGCCTGTGATCGAGTGCTGTGCTGATTCAGGGTGTTTGCTAAATTTATGTTATTCTGTAATTAAAGTTGGCATTTGGTTCCTGTGTCTTTAGACTACAAATCCTTAAGGACAGAAACCATGCTGTCCTTGTACGTTATTGTAGAAATGATTACTACGTCTGCAATTCAGGTTTCCTCTCTCGAGCTTCAAACTGTCTACCTGGATACCCTTCCCTGTGAAAGAAAACTTACTTGCCACAGTGTTTAACAGCTAGACAGTTTCTGGGACCTTTGCCAAAATTCTCCGATGTCTGACAGAGCCCTGACTGATGGGAGGACCATCACCTCGGGAATCACAAGGCTGAGAAATGAATTTCTCAGTCTTTCAAGAGCTCAGGAATTGACAATTTCTTATTGGCTTGTTTCTTCCCTAGCAGCTCTTCAGATGCAGTTTGGTAGAGCTGCCAGGTTTTGCTATCAGCACTCAGGTTTCCAGAGCTCTGGATTGCAGCCCTGCTTTAGTGTGCAGTCATGGCGAAAGGGGCAGTCGCTGCTGCATGTGCCTTATGGCTTTTTATTAAGTGCATTAAATAGCCTTGGAGGAACTGTGATTACTTCAGTTTTAAATCATTTACAGAATGTTTTCACTTACCCCTCTCAAGGCTGCTGGTGCTGCCACAGTCACCTTTTTGAAGGTGACTCTGAAGAACTGAGCCTGACTTAGACATAAAATACTTAGACTATAAAATACATTTGTCATCTAATGTGTTGATTTTGTATATTTGGTTTGCAAAATGCAAATTAAGTAATTCTGTTGAGTTGAATCCTTTTGACTTCTATTTCATTTTTATTATCCAAAATAAGGGATATTGTTGTTTATTACTGATATATAACTGAGCAATCCTGTCTCTGAGCTCTATGACAAGCGTAGGTAGGACCTACACCCATGAAGAACCTGGGAGTTTACAATCTTGGAACAAAATAAAATGTTGCTTTGGTACGTGGTGGATTTTTTTAACTATGTTTATCTGAGGAGCAGATGATTGGGGAGAATGGAACTTAAAGGAACTTTCAAATTCTAAGTATCATACTCTTCAAAATGTTATTCCTTTAGTAATAACGAAGCTTTACGATACTTCCTGGAAAATATGTCGCCATTCTGTTATAGTAGTCTGTGCTGAGGAGAAAACACCTTTATGTATTCCATGAAAGACATTCAATTGTGGGCATATTTTTTAAGGATAATGTGATTTTGCAGAGTACCAGATAACAGCTATTCTTTTTTTTTTTTTTTCCCTACCCAAACGTCCTCTGGCCTTTGGAGCCCTGCTGGAGGGCTGCAAACCTTGACTCAGTGCCAAGCCAACCTACTGAGCAGAAAGGTCATTGAGTGAGAGAAACCCGAAAATAAATTCTAGCTGTTTTGCTGAAAGCTGTGGAGCTTCCTGCAATGCTCTGTTGTCAGTAGTTGTAGATCATGGTACTCATTACAGAAAAAAAAAAAAAAAGCAAGCAAAAAAATTCTCTCTCTACCTCTTTTTTAGGGTAACTCTTTTTCCATGGGTAAGTGTGGGTAGTAAATTTATTGGGTTACTCTTACCCTAACTAGGATGCTGGAGAGTTCAAACACAGTATGTTTCTGCTTTTGGTATTAATTACATTCAGGTGTTACTGTCGGTATTATAACTTTTCTTGACTGCAAAGTATCCATTATCTGTGTCCTCTTACTTATTATTTCTCCTTGTTACGCACTTCGTAATCAATTTCAAAGGAGCAGAATTTTCAGAGGAGGAAAACTGACTTTTATGTGATTAACTAAATTACAATTCCTGATGCATTCTGTGAGCTAATAAAAGCAAATGGTATTTCTGTTTCTCTCTATTACATAAGAATTTACATGTCAGCGAACACAGTACTGAAATGGTACAGGAAGAGAGAGGTCAAAGAAGGATTGGATAGAGATACTGAAAAGTACATGGGCACATGAAATGTGCCCGGGTTTCGAGGGAGGATGGGATACCTGTGGAAAATGTAAAGAACAGAAATTCAGTTATATTTATTTGGAAACTCATGAAATATAGAGCACTTTATAAAAAAGAGATATAAAGAGAAAGACACATAAAGCCTCAACGTAGATCTTTGAATGCAGAGAGAAGGGTGATAGTGTAGAACTATTTTAAGAGTTCTATTTTTGTAACTGCTTTTTTGGTCAACTTCAAATCAGAAAGTTTTTAAACAGGAGGAAGTGGAGAAAACTTGGAAAAAAATAGAAAATTATATGAGCACCAGAGTAACTTGAAATGAGGAGGATAGTAATAATACAAATGGAATTTGCTCTGTTCCTAACAAAGAGAGCAAAAAATTGCCTCAATTATTATCTTTTTTCTTGAGGTTCCTGAGATCCGTGGAGGAGAAAAACTCAGAGAGGAGCACTCACTACTTACAAGCATGCTGTTATTCTGGTCATGCTCAGTATTGATCTTGTGAAGAGACTGTTTATAGTTAGAGAAAAGGGTGAGGTCAAGATATATTCAATATGGCAATGTCACCTGGCTGTGAAACAATAAGTCGTTGTTTGTTTCAAGGGATTATTTCAGAGTGTTATTGAGGGAAACTAGGCAAGGATCTGATGGAAGGTCTAATATGGAACTGCTGCCTGCAGCTACACGTCTGTGGATTTAAAGATCTATACATCCCATATCAGTGGTAGTCTAGTGGCATGGGAGGCAATTGATTACTGAGCTCTGGCTTGCCAAGTATTTCTTCCTTTGAAAAATCAGGATTACAGACAGCTAAATGTTGACATAACTGAAACTGAAGGAAACCGAAAGTTTCCTTCCAGTAAATCTAAGAAAGTTTTCTTTTGGAATTGTCTTCGCATGACCTAATGTGCACTAATGTGATACTTGATTCTGTCAAATAACCAGGGACTAAAATGACACTGTCATTTACTTATTTTTCAGTTTTTATCCCGTCCTTAGTATTCACTGGAGACAATTCCTAGCATTCCTGGGTCATGCACAGAGCAGGCTTCCACTACAAAGGTCTGATTAGACGTTTGACTGCGTCTGCTGGCAGGACAGATTTTTTATATTAATAGAGCCAGGTCTGGTTCTCTCCACCCTCTAAATGCAAACCTGTGGGAAAGCTCCTGGAACTCCTGGGTTGTCTCCTTTTCTTGCACAGAACTCAGAGATGTGGTACAGAAAGTTCAGGAGATTTGAAGTGCTATGAAACAGGAGGCAGAAACCTTAATTACATATTACTCTCTTCTCTAATTTATTTTTTTAGCTATTTATCAGGGTAATTCCCACTGATTTTAGTTAGAGCTATATGCATAATCTGATTAGCAGAAAGGTCATCGCGACATGGAGAACTCCAGTTAGTTCACTCTAAGCTAGAGGACTCGGTTCTCTTGAACTTTCCAAAAGCTTGGCCTTGAATCGGTGGAACCAGGATTATTCCCACCACCGCTGCAGAGCCCTTCGGTTGCCGCAACAAGCGGCTGCGCTGGCGGTAGTTACTGCATGCAGCACCAGTCTGCTTGTGCGGGGCTGCGGTTTGCGCTCTGCTGGTAGGGGGACTGTGGTCTGGATCTGAGTTATGCTTTCCTGTAAAACTGTGTAACCAAGGCAGACTGCCATATCTTTAAAAATAGAGAGTCACGTTTTTCAAATAAATTGTAGAAATAGTATATTTTAAAATATGAAGCTAGCGTTACTGTTAGCACTTCACGTCTATGTGTACTGTGCTGAGATCTTACCTACCAGGCAGCACTCTCAAAGAGAATATATTAGGTTAAAGGTAGAAAGTTGTGATTGACGGACTTCACCCAGTAATGAGCAGTTAACTTTTCTGGAGCCCTTTTAATACCATGTAATAACATATATATAACATTTGTCGTAGACATCTAATTGCTACTCAAATCTCCAAAGACTTTTATAACCATGCAAAAATAGAGAGGAAAGAGGAATGTGCTTTTAAGGTGAAGTAATTGCTTTGTTTTCAATATAAAGAGGTACTAAAAAGGCACAAAAGGTTACCAGCAGAACCCCGTCACAATCAATTTGAATTGCCTTGAACTGCCTTGACTAAGAAAAATTTTAAAAGACCTTCGGTTTATTCTAGGACAGGGGAAAGCATCGGAATAAAATGTACACCTGACTTTGAAGGTAATGTTATCTGAGATGCAGTAGAAGGCAAGTTACAGCAACATCCATGGCTAAAAGTAAATTATGCCTGTTTTTGCCAGGGGTATTTGTAATGACCTCTGACATTAAAATCTGGATGCCAGCAGTGTGTTCTGGTGCATTAGTAATTTCTATTATCATGTTCCTTTTTCTTCTCTTAGTCCTTTGTCACTGCTAAAATAAGAGAATCTTGCAATCTAAATTTAAAATATTATTTTAATCTACTTGAATTGTAAAGGATAAAGCTGAGTGAAGTCTGCCTGTTACTTAAATTGATGACGAATTGCCAGATACATCTTGCATTTCTGGAGGCATAAATGGGCCCAGAGTGTTTAAAGTCTAAATGGTTTATTTTTTCTACTGAGGCATGACAAATTTAAACATGTTACTGGATAAGCATTTATGAGTTATTCACTCAGATCATCAGTGCATTAATGGAAAAATTATTCCTAAAAATATGATAGCAAAGGGAAAGAGAAGGATAGAGAAGGAAAAGGGTACTGGACATTTAGGCCTAAGAACAGACTGTAACACTAGGAATTCTATAAATACTACAGCAGATTGGAATTAACTCTTTCATGTTTGCTTAATCTTATAGATGATAAATACTGTGCTGTTCTGCTCCATGATAAGGTCAAAAGACTTCATCTTGCTTATTTCTAAATTATGAGATATTCACAGTTGCTGAATTTCCTTGGGAATTCTGTTTGTATGTAGGTTGTGTAATGTCCTGCAGTTATTGTACATGCTCAGATTGTATTGTCCTTGAAGTAATGTGTGATACTCTACAAAAAACACACAGACACTAAGAGATGCTCATGCAAAATACAAATAAATGTTTTCATGTTTTCAGTCAAAAAGTTTTGGATGCAGTAGATCAGAATTTCATGGAAACTTAGTAAGGAATTCTCAGTCTTTTCTGTTTCTGTATTTGTTTATTTCTTGCTATTTATACTGATTTGCAAAAAGATTTTTAACTACTATCTATTTTATACTGAACTTTATACTGAAAACGTTGAAAAATGTTTGAAAAAACATGGAAAATTCTGCCTGGACACCAGCCTGTGCCCTGTGCTCTAGGTGTCCCTGCGAGCAGGGAGGTTGGACTAGATGTCCCAGGAGTCCCGCTCCAACCTCAACCTTTCTGTGGTTCTGTGAAAAATCTGTTTTTGTTAGGTAACCTGTTCTTGAAAAAAAATTAAGAATACTAGGTGGAGTTATTTTAAGTATTTAGACCAATCTGAATGTAACATTGTGCAGAAAGCTAAGTCAAGAAAAAATATGTATTTATACTATTTTTTTTATTGTAAAATAAAACAAGAAGATGAAAATTAGCATGATAATAACAGCTACCATAGCTCATTTGAGTGACAGTCAGGAATGCACTTAAGCAGATAAGACAAAGTGTTTACTTGTTGGCTTTTAAGGGCCTTTCAATAACACCTTCTCTAGAAGAATAAAAATGTAGTATCATCACTTGTAACACAGAACTTAACTCCAGTCCACATAAATCTGTGTGAAGATATTCAAATGATATATAACCTAGACAAAATATGTGTAAAAATGTGTGAAAAGATATATATATAAATATGTAAATATAAAATAGTCTTTGCTGCATTTCCGTTGGCAAAGAAGATCTATGTCTTTTCCATTATACATGATTTATAAATGCTTTATATTGGAAGTGAAATCATCTTGGAAATGAGTGATTATAGAGGATTAATGCAATGGACTCAGGAATTCCCGGCGGGGGGGAGTGAGTGGGGGGATCCTAAGGTGTATATCATTAGGGCTTTTATCAGATGATGGGATGTTTCTCTCTCAGAAATGATTCACTTTTTATCAGCATGAATTGAAATTAAAATGCTTTAATACTGTCAGTATATTAGAGATTGTAAATAATTTTCCCTGAACAGAAGTCATTAGTACATTTCAAAATATTTCAAAAATAGTAAAGAAGTAAATGCAGATTGTAAAGCTCTGGTTTTCAAGAATTCAAAAGTGTAAACCTTTGCTTAAAGGTCTGCCTACTCAGTGTGCAGTGTCCTAAGGAACTGGCTTTATGTCTGTATGTATTTAATTTGATGAACTTCAAAAAGCACTTTGGTAGCTATTGTAATAATAACTTGTTATCTTCAGAATTGTTAGAAAGTAGTACTGTGAAAGTGCTTTAAATGGAGTGTCTCAGTTTGTGAATGCTCAGCATTTCAAGTCAATATCAGATTCTTAATGTCTAATTTAGTATCTTGCGGGGCTTATCTGTTTTTTGTTTGTTTTGCTTTGTTTGTTCCCAGTTCGCCACTGGAAGTCTTGCTTCCAGTTTGAAACCTACCCCATGGCAAAGACTGTATTGCACTGTGTTTTAAGGATATAATCTCCCTTGAGCTTTCTAGTCAGTTTGAGGTTTTACTGTCGCATTTCTCTATATATCCATCCTGTTGTTGGGTAAAAATTTTATATACACTGTAGGAGAAAATGACTCAATAAGAGTGAAATATGTAAGGAATGTATAAGGAATGAAATACATACAGTCCTGTCTAGTGCCCTGAGTATTCTCATTTCTCATTTCTTTTCATTTTATATTATTATTTTAATACTCCTTAAATAGTATTCATTAAGAACATTTAGTGGTCCTGGAAGTTAAACTTCCTCCCTGAGGGTTCAGGGATGTCAAAAGATATTTGTGGGGGGAAATTAAATTCCAAAAGCACAGATGGAATTGGGAAAGCATGTAATGTTAAACTGTTGATAGCTACCTCTCTCTATTTCTCATTAAAAGGTGTGGATGGGATATGACATCTTCTGACAAACTGCTTCCCCTTCTTAAACCATCATCTCAATCTTGTCCTAAAGCTGTTCTTGCTTATCTGTGAAAATGGGATGTCACTAGAGTTCCTCAGCATAATGCAAATTATGGCCCTTTTGGATTGTCAGAAATTAGAGCAGCAGTTAATCCACTCTGCTTTGATTCAGACAGATGAATATACAGCAGGATCACCAGAGGACAGCCACAAAACTTAAGAATTCCAGGCTTGTTGTGACTATAACCTTGATTTGCCTCAGTAATTTGTCACATACCATGACACGTTTCTGTCAAATGAGAGAACTAATTTATTTGGTGAGGGTTTGTTTGATCATTTGGGAAAGAGTGTAGTTCATTCTAACTTTTACTAGCTCCTATTATGAGCAAATCTGGATTACGTTTTATGACTTACTCCTCAAAACAGGAACACATAAGTATTTGGTGTGCCTATGAGGGAATACAGTGCTTGGAAGGCATAGGCACGTGGAGGTATTTCGAGGTGTCAGTAACCACTGATACAGGATAAGAGCTGATGAGACAAAACATAAATTAAACCAAAAGACTTTAATTTTCTTACAATGATGTACTTTTAGAAGCAGATTTTTCTAGAGAAATAAAGAAATCACCGTAAGCCCCTGAAAACTCATAAATTATATTCTCCCACTAAGAGTAAATGGAACAACTAATGTCAAATAATTTTCAACTTTTAAAAAGGTATTAATGTAATATTTTAATCAATGTAATTTTTCCTATTACTGTAAGCAGTAATGTACAGCCAGCTCTTTGAGTGCTGACAATTGGGCTTTCGCAAGGTCACTGTCAAAAACTCATAAGCTTAATTAAGTCCTCTTGCAAGCTTTGCAATGAAGAGCAAGTTGAAAAGTGTCTGATTGCCAGAAATTGCGGAGTGTTCCCAGTGCTATGGCCAGCCACCCTGCAGGAGGGAGGACAGGCTGGGGCAGGGCTGCGCCCTTCAGTTCCTGGCAAAATGACACAGAGCTAAAGCAAAATCTCCTAAGTGACTTTCCCATTTTCTTCTGAACAAACTGTACAGTCAAGTATCCTTTCAAACGTCATCAACTCTGTCATGTGTTGGAGTTGCCCGATAAGGGTAAGATATTATCATGAGATATTTATTAAAATTAAGTTTATTGTTTTAACATTTGTTGGTGTGCTGTATAGCAGCCCTAGGAAGATGGTAGATATAATTATACTGGATTTCTGATAACTAAAAGTAAAATTAGTTATGCTACTTTTTTTCTACACTATCATCCGGGTAGATATTTTCATCCTTTCAACTGAATTTGATATTGAAGAGGATGAGATTGAATGCATGGGCTGTGGACCATGTTTTCCCTCTGGAGGCAGTTTTACAGCGGCAGGGCTAGGGGCGGTGAGGCCGGAGAGCACTCGCGGCAGCCCTTGAGCCCTAGACCTGGGATGCGGCCGCGAGGGCAGGTGCTGCCCCCTCCGAGGAGGCCTGAGGCGCCAAGCACGGCCATCGCCGGGCCACACGCGTGTCCCAGGGAGCAGAGCAGGGCATCTGCAGCGAAGCTGTTGCTGCTGCTTCTTAGTCTGTTTGAGGCCAACCGAGTGGTTGCTGCCTTTTCTGTGGGTCGCCTCTCGCCCTCCTTGCCCCACTGCAAGCCGCCTCTTTTCCCCCGTCTTCCTCCTCCACGTTGCTGCCCCAAACAGCCCCGGCCGCCCGAACCGGTGTCCCGTGGCTGCCCTCGTCCCCCTCCCCGATCAGGAACTCCCCTACTTGATTTTTCCACCCTGGTCCCAGTTTTGCCACATTTGTACCCAGTTTGGGTATTTCTGAGGGTGCTGCCTATTTAATCTTGAGTCCTGCTGCCAAGAGGCTACTTAGGCACCGAGTTACCCAGTGCTCGGGCAGAAAGGCTCCTGTCATGGGGTGCAGGAAAGCTGCTCCTAGCTGGGAACCTCTACTGATCAGCGAGAAAAATATGTGTAACTGTGAGCAGGAAAAAATGTGCTCGGATCAGATCCAGGTGAGGTGGGCTTTCGTTCACAGTGTTTTGAGGAGGGCTCCAAGCACTCATAAGGAAATGGCTACCTCGTTTTTTGAGCTTTAGCCAGAGTTAATTCTCAGGATAATATTATTTTCTTCTTTTAAGGAAGGCCCGAAAGCCGGAGCTGAATGTTAAAGCAGTCTCTTGTGCAGTAAATCAGCAGCTGAGCAGCGCATGCGCGGCGCTGTGTGACTGAGTGGAGGGAGGGAGAAGAAAGAGGTGGATTTTAAATCACAACCATTATCTGTACATTTTCCTCATTGTCCCTCAATTTGAAGATCATTATAAGAGACTTTTGTAGGTGGCCTCTTCTGAATAAGAAAGTAGCTGGTTTGCATCTTCTCTGGAAATGAGTGCAATCAATGTGCACATTGCGCCTTTTAAAAATAAACAAACAAAATCACTAATGCCTAAATCCAAAAACATGTTTATGAATTGATGGTATTAGATTAGTTCCTGATAATAAGAACCGAGGAGTTTTCTTTTACAGCTAATGCTTCCAGCTACCTCCTTGTAACTTTTCCCTAGGTTTACTGTTGCTAAGGGAAATACTTGGAATCCTTTGAGAAATGTGGCATGTTCCCACACTAATGGAAAATACTGCATTCTCATAGTATAGAGTTTTCAAGGAAGTCTTCTTGTTGGGAGTTACGTCAGGAGTCATGAATGTTTTGGCTCTGGGAACTGGTGTTCTCCTAGTGACGATGTAAACTCTTCCTTGTAAATATTGCATATTTAAGGAAAAGGAATGAAAAACCTCTTCAGCACCAACCCAGACATTCCAGATAAGTTAATTATAATGTGCTGTGCTGTCTTTGAACCCCGACTCTTCTGCAAGTACCAGTAGCTGATTTGTTGTTGATAGATTATACTGTGCTAATGACTTACCATGGTTTTAGCAGTGTGCTATAATAGTTAAATTGACAGGTATTTAGCGGTCACACAGCCTTGGTCTCACATTTCTAAAAGAAGAAGGCATGTGAAACAGAGCTATCTTTTGATGTTTTATGGCCAAATTGCAATAAAATGTGAAAAGAAGAGAGCTTATATAGTGCAGACAATACATAGGAGAAGACGAATATTAAAAATTGCAATAATGTAGTGCTTTTGAAAAAGAAATATTTCTGAGAAATGTTATATGTTGTTGCCTTTTATCATCTGTTAACATTATAATTTGAATTGAAACTTTCAAAAAAAATTGCCAAATTGCATAAAGTTGATAAAGACCTTTAAATAATTTCTCATTTCCATACAGCAAAAACTGCCTTGGTGTTTCTCTCCAAAAAATCAGACCTGGAATGTATACATAGTTAACTACTCAGTACATGCATTCCTATAGGATTTTGTTTGCATGAGTTTGTCTGATTCATGGGAGGATGAAGAAGCTGCTTTCTGCTTAACACAGAGAAGCTGTTTAATTAACAGGCCTATGGAGGAACTGAAGGGGTAGAGAGAGCAGAAGACTCAGGCCTCACCCCAAGGTGACATGCAGAAATGCTGAAATCCTTGCTTTTTTAAATCCTTACCTGGTTTAAGTGCGATTTGAGGTAGTAAGGGATTGGCAGACTAGAGAGTCACAAAGATGATTAAGGGACTGCGGCATTTCTCACACGAGGAGAGGCTGAGAGCTGCAGTTGTTCAGCCTGGAGAAGAGGAGGCTCTAAGGGATCTTATCAATGCATATATATGAATAAGTATATATATACAGCAGGTAGGAGGAGTAAGGAGGATGGAGTCAGACTCCTCTCAGAGTGGAGAGGCAATGGGCACAAGCTGTAATACAGCAAATTTCCCTTAAACATGAGAGAAAACTGTTTTACTGTGAGGGTGCTCAAGTACTGTATGGGTTACCTAGAGAGGCTGTGGCATCTCGATCCTTGGAGACACTTAAAAGCCAGCTGGATGTGGTCTTTCCAGAACTGGTCATTTCCCTAACTAAATAGGTGCAACTCTCTGGACCTACTACCAAATTCTCCTTTCTGTTTCTGAGGTTTTTAATTTCTTCATATCCATGAATAAGCATAATTGTTTTAAAACTGTAACCCAACGAGTACTTTTTACAAAACAGAGCAAATGTATATTCTTCATGGGATTTTTTCACTGTATAAGATGGGGGAGTAAACCATTCCTCAGGTTACCTCCAGGTAAACTCTGGGCTGTCAGTCCGTCTTCCAGATATGAGGTTTCCAAGGGTCAGTCCATGGTGGGTTCCCTGCTATGGGTGCTCCTGACCAAATGCTAGGAAAGATGGTCCTTCCATGCAGTTTGCAGCCTCCAGATTGAGAAGCCCTTTGACTTTGAATATACTTGAATGAGAAAGAGAGAAAGATGGGGTTTTTTTGCTCATCTCTATTGAACGAGAGGAGAGACGTGAGAAAGAACTTGACTGAAAACTGTTTTAAGTTTCACCTTTTTTTATTATTATTACTATTATTTATTTTGTCATAAGGACAGCCTATTAACAAGAGCTGTATTTTAAGCCCACACTGCTTCCTAGCAACAGACCATTTACTGTGCGCTTAAAATGTATTAAATAATTTTAGCTTTCCTCCTTTAACCTCTGTGGATTATGCTAATGCCTCAAGGCTCTTTTTCCTGTGCCGTGCTATATATCTTCCGGTACAAACCAGTAAACCACAATCAAAGCCATATTGGGCTTAATCCCAAGTACTGTTTAAACTCTTCTTAGCATGAGAGTGATGACAGTTTCTGCTACCTTTATACTAAGCAACTAGTTAAGTAAATATTTAGAAACTCAAGAGACTGCTATCCCAAAACTGTCCTGATTTATTCCTTCAGTATTAAAAAGAAATAGCCAA
>JAUBNY010000194.1:270348-300145 GCA_032275445.1 Crypturellus soui
CTAATGTTGATTTATCTTCTAATCCTACATATTTAAGACTGAATGTATTTCACTTTGTGGAAGATTTTGACTTTCACATTCTTGTTACAGTATAGATACACAGATTTTCTTCAATGAGTATTTTTGATTTCCACTTGTAACCAACGTGAATATCACACTGAAGACAAATAAGAAACCCGTCTGGCCTGAGCAGCTTACTGTCTAAATAAAACCTGTACAGTTTAAAAAGGACACTTGGCCTGAAGTATTTAAGTGGTCTAGACCTGCAAGAAGGCAAAGGTCAAACAAGTCATTTTCTTCCTTATCCTCTGACTTTCCAGGTGTTGATTTAATCTCTCAGATAAGAAAGCTGCCTTTCCATCGTGACACGGTAGTCACTGTGACTAATGCAAAAAAATTAATTCTACTTACAAAATACATGCATTTTAAGTGGATAGAATTGGCTACACAAATAACAGCACATAACCAAACTCTAGTAAATTGAGGCCGATGATGGACATTCATTCTAGAGTTCTGAAGATACCTTAAAATTTAATTGTAAAATAGATTATTTGAAATATTTTTAAAGTACTTTAATTATTCTAAAATTATTCTAAAAAACAGTATTTAGAACTGAAATAAACAGAAATGATTTACACTTTTATCAAGATTTTTTAAAAATATTTTTAAAAAGCATTTCAAAAAAATCTTGTTTCTACTTGAAAGGAATAGCTATTAATTTAGTCTTTTGAACTATGTTGTTATATCCAATTTAGAACTGAAGTTCAGGTACAGTTCTCTTGAAATTTAGGATTTTAAATCTCCTCGTGCCTCATTTGCTATCCTAGATAAAGCTGTGTTCATGAGAGACAGCATCTTCACATGAAGAAGCCTGCTGGCAGATTATCTTAATCCATATTGGCTTGTGATTTTATTTTTCTTTCTTTTTTTTTCTTTTTTCTTCTTTTTCCTTTTTTCTTTTCTCTTTTTTTTTCTAAACTAAGTGTTTTTCCAGTATTCTTGGAAGTTATAACCTCTTTCCTTTTCCCCGTTAGACTTCATTGCATTTTCTTTGGCTCTTAAAATGTGAAGTAAAGGTCTTTGGGCCAATTTTGTTGTCATTTATGCATGGGTAAAGCAAACCACAGCTGTCAAGTCTTGTGCATGCAGTGTGTGATGTGTATGCAAATCACTGAATAACTTATTTTGCATGCCTAACATTATTTTGCATATAACCAAGGACTTCCATTTAAAAAGCAAAGGACTTGATGCAGTTGAAAAATGTCTTTTCACTGTGGTTGGTGAAATCTTTTATTTATGTACAGGACATGCATAAAAGGTAAATGTACCATTCTACGGTCATGTCTCAGTTCTTGTCTAGTAGGAATAAAAGGGATATTTCTGTCATCTTTCTTTGCTTCAGGTGTTTTCCAGCCTTTCTGTTTGGTACTCTAATTAATGCTAACTGTGGTGCAATATGGAAGCTGAGTCAGAAACCTAACAATTTCTTTCACAGTGACTCCATGATTCTAGTCAGGCAGAAGCGAGATATGTTTTATTGTTCCTGAGATATGGACAAAAATAGTTAAAGCGTTCATGACCCAGTGAATTATCTAGGCCCAGATAAGTGTAAGTTTCTGACAAATGATCATGCTTATTTACTTATGCAGTCTTAATCCTGATGTTTCCTGAATCAGAAAGCAGTTTTTAAAAACATAATTTTTTTAAAAATCCTTGGGTGATCCATTTTAATTCCTGCATTTCAGTAAGAGTAAAAGGAAAATCTGTTAAATTTTGTCTTTGTGTCTAGTTCTTTTACATGGTTAAATCCTATTTCAGGGGCTTGCTCCTGCTTGTGTGCTCTGTGGCTGTCTCTCAGATAAAGCCTGGCAGGGGACCAAGAGGGATGAGTTCTGGCATCTCAGGTTAGGAGCCGAGTTCTTTTTTGTCAGGAATAAGGCAGTTCTTTCCCTTGAGAGAATTGAATTTAGGAGCCGTGAGTGAAGGAGCTTTTAGGACCAAAATTCGGTGTTTGACCTCTGTTTTCTTTGCAGATCCTTTCCTGGGTCTGGTGCTTTCAGTAGTTCATGAGCATGCAGCGCCTCATGGTGCGCGTTAGCCACGCATCAGGCGGGGACTGCAATTCCCAGGATGGCCCCCAGTACCAGTGACTTGAGAAGATTGTCCAGCAGTGCTAACAGCCACACGCAATGTGCTGATACCCTTCTTGTGTGGCATTGCTCTGAACACACAGCTGTAGGTAACTGGCCAAATGTAATCAATGTGGTCGGCAGAGATGGAAGATTACACCAGGCAGTTCTTCAGTGTTGTCCTTGAACACTGCTTTTTTTTTTTTTTTTCTTTCTTCTTTCTTTCTTTTCAAGGTCAGGATAATTAGATCTAAAAATGTTACATAATAAATATTAGAACCATACTAAGCTTTAAGCATTCTGCAGTGTCTCTTATCTAGTGCTAGAATAATGTTGATCTTCATAAAACATACAGTTTTGGTGTTTGCTAAAGATGAGAAAAGGTGAAATCACCAAATGTATTTCACAATAGACCTACTGAAATGAAGTATCTGTGTTAGGCTGTAGAGCCTGTCTGGAAAAATGGGTTTGGAAAGTCTGAAGTAATTTTTATTCAGATCCTAAATTTTCAGAGAGGGATATTTGACTTGTGCAGTTTTGTACATGCTTCAAAAATCTGAACTATGCCTCCAGAAGCGTGTGCAGGGCACAGGAGACTGTGCTAGCCCACACACTGCGCAGAAACTCTCCAGGGCTTCTTACTGGAAGGATGTCAGGAGATGCCGAATCAGCTCATTAATCTACTGTTTACTGCTTTTTAGAAAATTGCACCATTAAGTGAGTTGATGTTACTGGCAGCTCTTCATGTTTTTATCCTTCCATGTTTTGCATTGTCCTAGTTTCAAGATGAATTTCTAGTGAGATTATAGTAAAAACATGTCCTTCTAATTCTCTTAGTAAATCTAAATAGTTCAGTCCAAATCCTACATAGAAGAAAAAGTAAAGTAGTTGAACTAAAATCCAAGGATGAAACACCGTCTCGAGTTTCTCTGAAAAGTAGCCTGCCCTATTTCACCAAAACAACTTTCTTTTAAAGACCGTTTCTTGCTCTGCTTTGAATTTTTGTTTTCCTTTTGTTTGTTTTGTTTTTTAGTTCCGCTGCGCACAACCTTTACTCGTGCTGACCCCCTGCTTTTTAAAGATTTTGTTCATCTTCAGGAATGTTTGCAATTGGCCGCAGTGTCTCACGGTACCACGTTGGCAGCTGACAGTCAGGGCAGGCCCCTCGCTCCTCTCCCCGCTCCTAAGCAGCTGCTGGACAGACCACGTGGTGATGGGCACTGCAAAAGTCTCTCAGAGCTTTCGTGTCACGGTTACACCTTGCATTGTTCATTGTTGCTCTGTAGTTCTTGACTTCCAAGGCTGTATTGTGCTTAACGTGGCAGAACTTCATTGTGTGATGCAATAGAATGCAGTTACTGAGACAAATTAAAATGGTTTGATTTATGGTATATACAAAATAATTGAGTACTCACCAGAATCTGTTATATTTGTATGCATAAGTATTTGTTCAAAAATCTGTTTGACTTGAAGAAAATAATGTAGTTAAGTCCTTTGTTGACTTGTTAGTCTTAATAAAATTTTCTTTAAGCAAGTGTGAGGGAGTACAAAAGGTATAAGCAGATTTCCTTATGCTGCTATAATGCATTTTTCAAGGCTTTCTAAATTGCTACTTTGTTAGTAAAGAAAAAAAAATAACAGGAAAAGTTTTAATAAATGACAGAACTAAAAAGGATTTTTTTTTCAAAGATAGCACCTATGAATATTTAGATTTTACATAAGGCAAGAGACAACAGGTCTAAATGAAATCAGAAAATAAGCAATAACAAGGTCCATGATCTTTCAATAGTGGTAAGGTGCTGTGAGGAGATACCAGCAAAAATGAAGAAATAGCTGACATCATTGATATCACAAAGACAGGAATACCATGAAAAATGTTGGAATGTGTGTCTGTAGAATACTGTTCCTGGCTTCTGTGTCAGACACGTCAGTGGGTGCCTTTATCCCTGTTGTGAGATACCTAGTCTGTAGTGGTAGGAAGTAGCAGGCTCGGATGGGCCCACAGGCATCCTCCTGCGTAGGTGGCTGGACATGAACGTGGGACTGATAAAGCTGAGCTAAGCCACCAAGAACACAAAACCCTGAAACTCATGCAGACACTAACCCTCCTTAATTCCTCTGTGGCATAAATGGGAAATCAGAGACTGAATTTCGAGTATGGGATTTATATTACTTTTGCCTTCAGACCACACAATTACAAGCTGCCCTTTATTCTGCAAGGATTATAGTGTCAGCAGAGCAAGGAGTCGAGCTTGGACATATTTATAAAACTAGTTCCAGTTTAGCCAAGAAGTTCTATTTGTTTGCAGGATCTGCTTTTATTTATATCATAAAGCTTAATTTCCTATGCTAAACCCTCAGCCTCGTAGCCGGGGTTACAGATAATGAGCCTGGCGGGGAGGTGCAAAACAGCATTAAGCCTCAGCCCGGGGACAAGGACACGACCTACCCTAAACTTCTCCCGGCTCCGCTCCAGCTGCCGGCGGGAGGCTCAATCCGTCTCGTCCTCCTCCGGTCCCCTGCCCTCACTGGCCCTTTTTTGAGAAGCCAGAAGTCAAATACTGCAAATAGAGCAGCTGCTCTATTCTAGCGGCTCCAGTGTCGCATTTTTAATGCAGTCCTAAGATGCTGAACGAATGGGCTGGTTCTCTATCTTATGCTCTCATTTGCCCTCCCTTTATGATACTGTCTAAATGCTCTGCTCGCATGTGGTGATTTGTAAGGTACTTCATGGGCATGCAAGGAATTAGTGAAGCTGCTGCCCTTGCAAAGACTTAGTTACCTCCGAGTGAGTAACATTAGTGGTATTTTTTTTGCCATTTCTTTTAAAAAAGGGAAAGGAAAGCAGAGGAGAGGAGAGGAGAGGAGAGGAAAGATTAAAAAAAAGGATATCATTTTCAACATCAATCAAGTAGAAATGGCTTGGAAATTAAAATATAGTACTAGAAAAAACAATTGAGTGGCATTGAAATGTCATTTCTAGAATTATCCGGCTTACTGTGCAGTGTTTCAAGGAATAACCTTCTGGCGTGGCAGGATACAGTGTTTGGATTAGATGGGGCTTGCACAGGGGGCCAGATCCTGCCATGTGTTAATTAGGATTGCATGCGCGTAAATGAGGACAGCAACAGTACCAGTGACTGCCATTTCATTTTTAAATGTCTGTGCTTTGTGACGTTACTTTTGCCTTGGTAGCAGAAGTGGTCTCTCACACTTAAAAAAAAATGATGGTATGGATAGTCAGAAAATGTTGACAAAATTATGGTATTAAGACACAGTGACAGTATTGTTTTCAGAAGTTTAATATAAGTTTAGAAGCCTTCTTCCAAGAGAGCTCTGTTCAGTTTTAATTTTGCCTAAGAAACCCTGTGATTTTTATCCTGTAAACTTTTGAACACATGCTGAGACTATAATGGGATGCTGTTGCAGAGATTACCTAGAAAACCAAGAAGACTCCTGAAGAGGACACAGAGTCAAAATAGATATTCAGTTGACCTGATCTTATGGCTATCCCTGGCAGTGTGGGGGATAGAAAGAGGGAACCTCATAGTGGGACTTTGAATTTCAGTCCTCTAACCTGTGAGCAAAAGCCATGAGAAATTAAGACAGACAAGTGTTACCCCAGAATGGGGGCTTTGCAAACCCCATTTGCTGTTTAACGGTCAGAATGAAATATTCAGAGCTACAGCCCTGAATTCTGAGTTGATGTGAATGTCAAGCAAAATAATGTTGCTTCAGAAGGCTGGAAGAAATTTGAATTGATTGAATAGTATTAATATTGTTATTTTTGATAATGTTCTTTTGATCTGCGAGTCTCTGCTATTTTTAAAGAAATCAGATCACAAGTTCAAATGCTAAGAGGTACTGTAATTGTAATAGGCTTCTTAGGCTTCTAACATTATGAACAGATCTTTTAGAACTATCGCTAAAAGGATTAATGTGGCTGATTTAACGGCGTACAGTGGAAGCTACCAAATAGCCTATTTAAAAAAGTATGTAGGGCATAAAGAGGTACTCGGGTTTAAATTATTTTATGAGAAAATAAAACAATATGTGAGCTGTACTTTTGTCATTTCATTTCTACCTTAAAAAATTGTGCCTGTGTGCTCTTGCTGAAGAACATGGAAGGGAGTGCTGAGCAGTGAATGCAGTTCTGATACTGAGCTGTGGAGCAGTAGATCGTTTGGAGGACAGGGGCATTTCCTCATTTGCCTTCTAATGGGTAACTGTAAACTGCTCATTTCATAAACTTAATTCCATTATGTAACTGTCCAGTTTATACATTGAATGTGACCAGGTTTAAAAAACATGAGGTGTTGCTTGAGGTATTTCTGTGGCATTGCTTGCAAAATCAAGCCTATTTTGTGTTAATAGTACAATCTGAAATTATTAGTTTCAAGATGATGCTTTTATTGATGCCATTTATTGAATGAAGAAGCTCTGACAAGACTTGGACAGATATGAGTGCCAATTTTAGCTGTAGATTTGAAATTGTGTTAGATATAGACTTTTTGGCTCAAGGAGCAAGTCTTATGCAATAATTGAAGTTAAATCTATTTGCTCATTTGAGCAGTTGGAGGTGGAGAAACGTTGATGATTGATGGTTCTTATTCTGTTGATACTTTTGCTTTCTACTTATATTGCATCCCAATGTTTTAATGCTATTCATAGCAATTCCCATAGCAAAGAATAAATAAAAAGAAGGACGGCTATAAATAAAATGAGAAGACCTCTGAAGTCTATAAATTAAAACGTAAGGTTAGGCAGTTCATGTAGAAGTGAACATTCCCCCAGAAAGGACCTTTGTAATTTTTGCTAGCCCGCCACGCTCCCCGAGATCATCAAGGAAGGTGCTGGCAGCTGTTTGCTGTGCTAAGAGGGGATGGCATTTATGTCCTCCGTTAAATCCTTGATTGACGCAAACTGCCTAAATCTCCTTACGAAGAAGCAATCACGGGGCCGCCGCCGGGCCGGGTGGGCAGGAGGCCGCCCGCTCCGGCGGGACCATCCCGGTGGGCAGAGCAGCGCCCGGGCCCGTGCGCTCTGCGCTCGCGAGATGCGTTTGCTGAGCGGGAGGCTGCAGGGCTCCCTTGGGCCGTCGTGCGCGGCTGTCGTGTTCCCTGTGCTCTGCCATCGCCGGGAGAGCCTGTCTGATGGGCTTTGGGACTGTGCAAGGAAGTACATCCTTGGCCGGAACGGTTATTTAAAATGGGAATAAACTTGCATTCGTTCCAACAGTCAGTCAGCAAGGAGTAAGTTATAAAAATAAAAGAGGTAGCGGAAACCTGATTTCTCTAATTTCTTTGAATTCTCTATTGAAATTTCCATTGATGGATCAATAATCTGAACATGCTGGTTTATTTCTGAATGGACTTGCAGTATCCTGCTATCTTCACCTGAGCCAACAAAGTGCAAACACAAGGCAGGGATAAAAGACATTTCCATTAAAGGAATGATTAAAGCTAGTAGTTTTGCTGCTGTAACATCACGTGTTTCAGTGCTGAGCTGGGCTTGTGGGTTGCAAACTGCTGCCTGTGGTTCTTGTCTTTGTCCTGTGTGTGTCTTCCCTACTGAAACTGATGTGCAAGCTTGGCTGTAAATCCCACCTACGTCCCAAAGGAAACAACACAGTCCAGGAGATTCTCAGAGAGGGGAATGTCACCAAATGTCCTGTAAAGCAGTTTTAACCCAAATTGCTGTGAGAAACCTCACAGCAACCTCCAACAACCTATTTTTCACAAGTACCTGAATTATTTATACTGACTCTTCAGTAAATTAGTTCTTTTTTTTGGCCAAGACTTGTCTATTAGATCTCCTGTTGAAATAATTTCCCAGGGAACTGATCTTCTTTCATTAGCTCTATAGGATTTTACAAGGAAGAATGATTATGAAAGCATGTTTTTAAAAGCAGATCTGACAGATCTCACGTGAGGTTGCAAGTATGTAAACAAAAGGTTTGTTGCCAGCTGTTTATGGTTCTCTATCTTTGATTAATTTCTGATTTTCAGGGTATTTTGGGAAAGCAGAGTTTGGAGCAGAGGATGATTTGCAGTTTTTCTTTTTTTTTTTCCTTTTTTTTTTCTCGGAGTACTAAAATAGGAGAAGAACAGAGTAAGAGGAAGTAAAATGGATTAAAAGAATATAGGAAGGAAAATTACATTGATTAGGAAATGAAATTCAAAATATGGTGAGAGTAGCAAGTGATATAGAGGGAAGATAAAGTGATCAGATATTTTGTAGAAATACAAAACGAGAGAAGGAAGAGGGAAGCAGAGAGGAGAGAGAGAAAAGTGCAGACACTTGAAGATGGGTGCTAAAGTGAGCAGGAGTAAGAGCTACTGTTGAAAATAGGCAGTAGTCATTTGAAACAGAAACAATCTGAATTTAATCATTAAAAATAGTTTGATTTATTCCTCTAAGGAATAAATTTATTCCTTAAAAGAAATTTATTCCTTTAAGTTAGAGGTGAGATCTTAGTGTTGCATTCAAATAATCAGATGCAACTGAGTATCAGCTCAGTATCTGTAGCAGAGGGCTCCTTAACTGCTGTTAAACACCAGAAACTCTGTAAACTTCAGTTTTTCTATGTTACCAATAACCCTTGGAGAATTAACTCCTCAGCTCATGTGGTTTCGCTTATCCCTTTGCATCGGACTCAGACGGGTTTCTGCAGGGAAATGCTCTTTCCGGGCGCGCTTGTGTTTTACATCTCTCCCTCTTCTGCCTTAATCCCTTCTTTTATTTCTGTTAGTAGCCTAATTGCTTTTATGATTGACATCATTGTCTTTATGCTACAATTTATTCACGTCTGTATGTCGTGAATTGAACCCCAAACATTTTGTGAAGTAACAGAAATAGCAAACTCTTTATTTTTTTCTAGAAGCTTCTTTCCATCAGCCTCCTCTGTAGATGCCGCCCAGCAATCCTGTGGCAGTCGCCGGATCTGGGACACAAAACCATTCCCTTAATTCCCGGTGCTGATTGCTTTCCCGGCTGCCGCGCACATGGAGTGCGTGTGGTTTGTGGCAGCCCTCGCTGAGCCGGGCGGGGGGCGCCGCCGTCCGGGCGCCGCGCGGAGCAGGGCCCGAGTCCGAGCGCTGCAGAGGCCCCTCGCGCGCTGCCGCCCATGGCCCGTCCCCCGCGGCGCTGCGCAGGGCAGGGCAAGGGCAGTGGGAGCCACACTGATAGCAGCGGGTCAGTATCAGTGAGAAATCAGCCTTACAGAGATTTATAGAAATAATCCCGGTTGCAGAGAGATAAATGTGGGGTTTTTTTCCTCTGTTTTCTTTTTTTTTTTCTGTTTTCCTCTTTTGATGAGCGATCTCACATGTTAGGCGATCTCCAGATGCCTGGCAGCACGGAGGGTGCTCTTTACGCAGCCCAGACCTTACAGTGTGTACGGAGGCATTTAAAGGTCAGTGGCATATGCAGTGCAGTGTATTTTGTGAGTCTGTTTTAGTCACATTTTACCAAAGCTTTAGCAGAATAATTAATTGATTTGCATTAAAATGGCAAGGGAAGAAGTTTTGGGGTTGAAGAAAGCCAATATTAGCACAGCTCAAATTTGATCGAAGTGTTTCCAAGAGCTTCATCACCTGTGTGAGAGGCTCCAGCTTCGGAGCGGTGACTCCTGGCCCCGTTTGTGGCCACCAAGCGAGCTGCCAGGTGGAAAGCAGCAGGGAGTCTCCTGGAAGAGTCCAGAGCATTTTCCTGCTCGTGGACTGCTCTGCACTGCACTAGCATCCGCTGGGCTTGGTGCTCTGTGGTGCCCGCTTGGAAGAAGGGCATGCCTGTGCGCACTTTAATCAGTACCCCCTTAGCCTGCAGTGGGGTCTGGCTTTGTGTGTCGTCGTTACTGGCGCAGCCTCGAGTTCGGGCAGCGCCTGCGAGACGAGGCAGGCAGGACAGGGCAGGGCGGGCAGCGCTCCGGCCGGGCGCCGGGGATCCAGCGGCCTCGTTTGAAGGGTAGGAGAGCTCTGTGCTCCGGACTGGGGCGACTCCAAGCCAGCTGGCTTCGGTTCTGGAGAGTGGTCCAGGCAGGTGTGATTTATCAGTGCTCAGCAAGAGCAGCCAGGAGTACTGTGCTGTTCTCACAGCCACTGATTTATCTTCTGGGCCCTTGCATTAATTGCGAAGAATGGAACCAGCAGCCAAATTAGCCTGGAGAAAATGTCCTGATCTCTCTCCAAGCCTTGGAAATATCTCCATATTTATTAAAAAAAAATGTTTATTTGACCTTGCATGAAAGATGGGCATTTGCATGGGCAAGATTACGTTTTAGCAATCATTTGAGGAAAATCCTCTTTTTTGTTAACTGTGGATTGTGCATTGTGCTTAATAGTGCACAGAGCCATAGCATTTTTGCAATATATCTTTATATGGTACAGCTATTGTGGAATCTGTGATACTGAACTTTCCTTAAAATAGGGCAACTCTTGGTTAAATCCTTCTCCATATTATTCTGCCACTCTACTTCTGAAAAATACTACTTTCACAAATATGTTTTATATTGAAAGTGAAACTTTTCAAACAAAATACTGAAATTATCTGCACAGTAAAGTTCAATAGAACTTTAGGAAAGACAGTAAAGTAACATTATCAGCTAAAGTGTGTATTTGCAGAGATAATGTAACTTTCTGGGCAGTTCCTGCTCTCCTGGGCTGACTTACTGTCCTACTGCTTTCTTACTTCTTGGTAGAAATCACTGTTTTACACTTGTGGGAAAACTTTCCCATAACCTGGCACGTGCCAGCAGTTGCATCAATATTAATGTATGCAGTTGAATGGAAATGTGCACCAGTTTCTTGACTGTCCGCTTTTTCCCCTGTATACAGTGATCTACAGTGATTGCCTGCACTCATTTGGGTTTGATGTCTCTGGAGAAATAGTGTCCTCTGCTTTAAGCAAAGCAAGCGTTTGCTATTTATTTTAGTGAACGAAACAGTTAAGTTCTTGGTCATAAAAATAGACCCACAGTTAAAAAAAGAAAAACATATAAACAATGAAAAGGAAACTTTAAGTATATTCAATATCAGCCTCCTTTCCTGGAAGACATTCAAGATTTTGTTGAGACATCTTTCAGCCCTGAAGCCTGAGGTGTACCTTAATGCCTCTGTGCACCCTGAGTTACATTTCTAATCAGCCTTTAAGATAACTTTGGAGACTGAGGAACTCAGTATGTATCATCTCTCTCCCTACTGCCTGTTAATTTAGCACTTGATGTAAGACATACTCTACCACCACTGAAGATCTATCTAGCTGTTTCCAATAGTAGCCAAGAGCAGAAACAGAGAAGAATATAAGCACAGGGCAAGTGCATAGTGCTACTTTTCCACAAGGCAGTTTATCTTCCATGCAGTGTGGCACCAGAACTGCCTGCAACAGTGGAACAGGATCTACTGTTTAGTTAATGTGTATTAACTGGCTCTCAATGGATTCATATTCCAAGAATGTGTCTGTTCGCTTTCTGAGCCCAATTTTATCATCTGCTGCTTATGTTATTTACTGGATAAGGATACAGTTTCCAAACTTAGGTTGAAAATGGTTATGATGGCTCAAATTCTTTCCTGTGCTGTTCTTCAGGCCTAATCCTTGGGATACGAAATGCAACTGCAGAGTCATTTCTACTTAAAAGGGTATATCGCCTTTGATTTCAGTACTATATATTAATTAACTCCTTCCTTCTACTTAAGCAGCTTTCCTATGCTTGCAAGACTGTAAGCCACAGTACTGTGTAAATCATATGTCGAGAAGTAGTCACTGTCCTGATGCATTTCTGGCTCACAATTTCTGGTTCACTTTCACCTTGATACAGTCACTGTGATGTCCTGACTGCAGCCCCGTGATGGCGCTTCTCACTGACTGCTTTCTCCCAATTTTTGTCAGTTTGAGGACTCGACTATCCCAAGAAAGGGAGAGGGAGTGATTTGACCAACTGTAAGGCACTTTGGAACTTACACTTGTGTCCACAACTAGTTGTGCAGCAGGAGAAGAGACTGCAGGAATATCCTGATGATCTGGATGGATTTATCCCGAACACTTGTTGCTTGCCTCAATAGTGTATCCATATCTGCTGTCCACTATTCTGATGTCAGGCAGTGGAAGTGAAAGCAGGAGGCTCTCTCTGATCTGCCCAATTTTGATGCCACAGGCAATAGAAGGGTAAAATGCACCTGTTTCAAGTGATGAGGAAATTCAGCAGACATTCAGAGTTAGCAGCCCCGTCTTTACTCTGCCTGCTTTTGCTCCCATCTGTAAAATGGGAAAAATTTAGCCCTGCTTATCTTTGGAAGGGGGCTTAGAGTGTGGTATATTGTAGTTTAACCCTGGTACCAATAGGTTTCTTTCATTTATTTCCTGCTTTTAAGAAAAAAAAACCATTTTACTGTTTGTTATTACTAAAAGCATTATTTTTCCTATGGTACATTCTGTTTCCATGAGCCTATTTATATATCTTAATTGACAAGTAATTGCTTTCCCTATCTAGATAAGTGGTATTAAGCTGTGATTTGCAAAGTCCAGTGCTGATTAGATTGATATGTGCAGACTCTACTGTTACCATAGCACTTCTTGATAAGAATCAGTGAAAATTCTGAATTGCCAGTCTCCTGCTATCAGTATATAAAGATAATCTCAGATATTCACAAGATCTAGTATTCTGTGACAAATCATTCTTCAATGAATTGCACTGGTATGTGCAAGATTTGAAATAACTTTAAAATATCTTCTCTTTTAAGTTTACGTACAAATAAATTATTTAAAACTGTTTTACTGACCTATTTTTGATAATTTGTAGGTTGTAATCTGACCACCGCTTGATTGACAGTAAACGAGTGCACATTATTGTAGTATGTTCACCTTAGTAGTAGGTCTGGCTGATCTAAATATTTATTTCAGTAAGTTCTTTATCTATAGTGGGAATAATGATTTTTCACAAGCATTCATGATAATCCTGTTAATATTTCATTTGTGCAGTTAAAAGTATGTAGATAGAGATCATTCTGTGGTATTTTCCTTGCTGATAGAAAGGATATCTTTTAGCAATGTAACAATAATTTATAATTGCTCTTAATTAGGGGAACATTATGCTAAAAAGATAATAATTTTAACAGTTCATTTTACTTCTTCATTACATTTAGCTGAATGGACTGATGTATAAGGAGTTTTCACTAGTTTGCATTAATACCTTCTGAACTTGACTGTGGAGTTGCAGATAAAATAGTCATTTTTTCACATATGGATAATTTCTCAGTGTGGGCTCCTGCTATTTTTTACTTTAGTATTAGCTCACTGTGATATCTTCTGAGTAAGATCACAAATTCATCTAGAATTTACAAAGTATAGAGAATATTGCAGGAGAAGGATACTGCCCTTAGACCTTCTCCCTTTCACTGCTGCAACTGTGGCAATGGTCTGCTGTGTTTTTATCTCCTGTGCAGACATGGACATGAATTTGAAGAGCACAAAAGTAAAAAATACACTGGAATACAGGAAGAGTGTATGTTGCACAGGATGGCATTTTTTCAAAAATATTTTCTGGAGGAATTCCTATTAACCTCACATGTTCAATTGAATAGAACTGCAAATCATTTCAACTTTTTCAAAACACCTGGAGTCTGCAGACTCTACAGAGTCCACAGGAGTTAAACAGAAATGAATTTATGCACGCAAAAATTGTGTCTGTTTGCACTTGCATGCTAGAAATGGGCCCCAGATGTTACAGTTATGTAAGGGCCTAATCTAAAGCCAACTAGAGAGAGCCTTGTGGGCTTCAGATCATGCCAATAAGAACATTTTTTCAGGAGAATTAACATTGAAGGAGATTGCAGTAAGCTAACATTGTCTGTAGCTATTGTAAGTATAAAATGAAAATGTATGGATGGAGGGCATGCTTTATTCAATGTGGTTGGAGTTAATTTTGTATTTTGGAGGGCAAAAATGTGAGAGGATTTATATTTAATTGAAAAAAGATTTTATTTAAATGTTAATCTGTGCTGCATATAGGCAAGCCTGTTATTGCTGGTGAAGCCAAATTGCATGTGTCTTAGAGCCATCATTTTTTCTATTGGTTTAAGTGTGTGTGAAGGGGTGGTTATTTATGAATATGAAATACATCGTTCAAAGTAGCTCTCCTTTTTGCTTTTCAAATGATACAACATTCGCCTGAAAGGCTAATTATTACAAGATAGAAATCGAAGTTTGAATGTGTTTGACAAACTGTATGAGGGTTTAGTTAGCCCATTCCAAATCGGTTTTACCAGCAAAACTAAAACTACGAAGCTCGTTAAGTAGTAAAAGTCCAGCCTGAAGTCTTGCCCTTTTTTCATAGTCAGGATTAAAAGTGGGAATCCATATACAAGAATTTGTAACATGACACACACAAAAGGAGCGAGGTCCTGGGGATGCCCTGTGGGTTGAAGTTTCCTACCATGGCCTGGTTGCTGGAGGCTTCACACTCGGGTTCATGGAAAGCCCCTCGCACACCTTCGTACGTCTTCTGGTGTCTTCCGGCATCTAGCTCTGATAATTTGCTTGAACACCAGCCACCACCTAACTTTTAGATGCTGCTGTGCTCTGGTCCTGCTCGGTGGAGCTTGCAGTAAGGCACTGTAATGTGAAACCGGGAGTGTATTTATACTGTTTAGTGGAATTCACTGTTTTCCATTAACTCAGTTTTGGCAAAGCAGCGGATACTTGAAGCTGGGAAGATCAAGTGTGTGAGTGCAGGATTTGGCAGATATTTTCCTCGAGTTAGCTGTTTAGGGATTGATGTAAAGGTATAATTCTTGGTAAGCCAGTCACTCTCATATTGTGTAGGACAGTTTGCTTTTTCTTTTGTTTGTTTGTTTGTTTTTTAGTTGTAAGAGATTGGCATGAACCTTTTTTTGGTACAAACCTTTCCTGACTAATTAATATCTACTGGAGTCAGCTTGTTCTTGCTAAGAAAAATGAGGAAACCATTTCTAGGTATTATAGCCACTAACCCTATTGGATAGAATACTCACTTCTTTCAGAGCTCTTTTGCAACACTTTGGAGTTACAGAATTACTCCCCTTAATTTACCCTCCTTATTCTGTATTCTGTAATGAATATCTCAGTTTTTCATTTGAACCCTCTCCCTTTTACAGCACATATCTGCCTATTGATAAGTCACAGAGAGAAAATCAAAGGTCGACTTTAACTACCTCTCTTAGCTGTTTTGGTAGTTAAGACCTCTTTTGGAGGTAGGAGACCTTGTTCAAATCTCTAGTTCAAAATGGGCAGAATGTGCATTTGGAAACTCATTCGCTGTCCTTCAGACGTGTTGAGCTATTAGGTTATTGTCTAATGACAACTGTATCAACTAGCCCACTCTTTCTATCAGGTATGACTTCACTGCTGTATCCACTATCAGATTGGCCCACTCTCTTAGCACCTTGTTGGTCGTGTTATGTGTGAGACCCTTTTCAGCCAATGTGCAAAAACAGAAAGTAAATTGGTCCTTTAGATGAGACCTCTGAGGCAGCAGTGTCTAGCAGATTTTAATAAGATGGGCCCTTTATGCCCATTAGGTACCTCCATGTATTGGTGGCACTGTATCCTTCAGCAAAATAACATAGTCCAAAATGAGACAGTATTACAATAAAGTGTCTTAATCGGTTTGCCATATGCTCAGAATGCCCACACAGCCACATATGGATGATGAGAAAAATTACTCATATCTAAGCTTTTATTACTTCTGAGGTAGTCATTCTTATGATATCTATTAACTCATTTATGATCTGACTTGTCAACAGGAACTTTCTAGACAGGCACATTTCTAACTTTGCAACGGCCAGGAGAGAGTCCAGACACCTTGCTGTGTTAACTAAAAAATACAAAGGAAACCAGATATTCACAAATAGGTCCCTATAAGCAAGTTAATGAGAATGAGCTCAGTTACATTTTCTTGTGTAATTGAAAGCATTTGTAATCCAGACATATAATGAAATTTCATACTGTTGTACTTAAAATTTATTGAAATTTCTGGTGAAAAGAATTTATAAATGCAGAATATTCATATTTACTTTAAAAGCTATTTCTCCATTACTGCCATAGAAGATTAAAGAATGATGAAGAATAGTAATCACGGGGTGAGTTGTGTTGCTGCTCTCTTAATAAATAACTTATATTTTTCCATAATGGACTGAAGTTCAGCCGCTTTTGTTGCAAGACCTCTTAATTAATTGGTCAGGGTGCACACAGCAGATACACAGCTTTTTACAGAACTGCTGGTGCCCTTTGGTGGCTGTTCACCCTCCTGGGTGGCAGAGGTGAGAACTGGTGTTTACTGCACGCTGGTTGTGCGACTGTCGATTCAGGGGAAGCTCTCGTTTGCTTCTATGGCTGGGAGATTCGGGGAGCTTTGGAAACATTATGATCAGTACCAGGGAGTTTCTCCGTTACTGTACTACTTCTGTAGTTTAAGTCATCTCATTTACTGTTTTCTAGAAAACAAAGTTCTTTCTTTTAACTTCAATACTGTGATGCCAAAATTTGCCGTGCTCTGACAGTCTGGTCTTGAAAGCTTTCAGAAGAGTTTCAGCTCCGATGCAGGAAAGAAAATTAAGTTCTTGAATCCAAACTATCCTGCACTACTTGTGATACCTCAGCTGGGAATGAGCTCTGGTATTCTACACAGCCGTCCTTATTCACCCTGGGGGAGTTCTGTCCCACAGCATGTGCTAAACTCTCTAAGGCTGGTGGTCTTGCCAGAAAGCTAGCTTGGTAATTGTAGTGTAAGACTTCTTAATACTATACTGCTTCAGAATTGCTATACTTCTCTCAGCCTCCCGACATTGTGTGAGCGGAACTTTACTTCAACAAGCAGTTGTTTCAACATTCCCAGATTAGTAATGCATCTTCGAAGTGATTTAAGAAGTCAAGCTAAATTATATGAAAGATTATCAGTTTCATGTATTTTTCTTTACTGAAGCTATTTCATGTAAAACTGACTATGCAAATAGCCTGTTTCCTCAGAAATAATATTTTGTAAGAACTATTTTATGACAAAGAATATTATCATGAACATGCAGAGTTTCTACTTACTTAATTCTAATTTGTCATTAGAAAAGAGCCCGACATGAATATTGGCATCAGAAACTGATAAAATGTTACCAATGCTGTATTTCCAGACTCAGACCTTGCAAAGAATCATGTACAATCCAAAGCACCTCTAGTGTTAGCAAGTTAGAATTGTTAATAGTGTGGTATGAAGCTATTATAAGCAACAGATGACTTTTTGGGGATTTATTGAGGAAAAAGAGAGTATAATAACTTTATATTGACATTGTTACACCTCAGAAGTGGTTGCATATTTGTTAAAACCAATTAATATAAATGGGAGCCAGTCTGAAGCCTGTACAAAGGTCTGTTTTGTAGACTTGTCAGACCTGTAGCAAGGCCCTCCCTTCTCTCTCTGACTACTCTGGACTTTGTAAATCCCTTGTAAAACAAGTCATGTTAAGGGTTTGGTCTTTGGAAATGTGAAATGTATTCAGCTCTCATGGACTAAACCCCAAGCTGCAAATTTTTGACTTTGGAGGACTTCTGTAGGATGCATAGTAAAAAAATAGTCTTCAAGCATAAGCAAGGCAGACCATTGCTCAGCTCACTGAGCAGCTGGGGGCAAAAAAAAAAAAAAAAAAAGGTTATGGTTGTCTGTTTAGTCTGGAGAAGATTGAGAGGGGATCTGATCAATATGTATAAATACCTGAGAGGAGAATGTAGAGGAAGGAACCAAACTCTTCTCGGTAGTAGCCAGTTGCAGGACAAGGTGTAATAGATACAAATTCAAAAACAGGAAGTTCCATCTCCACGTGAGGAAGAACTTCTTTTCTGTGAGGGTGACAGAGCCCTGGCACAGGCTTCCCAGAGAGGCTGTGGAGTCTCCTTCTCTGGAGATCTTCCAACCTGTCTGGATGCCACCCTGTGCCCCGTGCTCTGGGTGTCCCTGCTGGAGCAGGGGGTTGGACTAGATAGTCTCTGGAAGTCCCTTCCAACCTCAACCAGTCTGTGATTTGGTTGCCACTCCGAGCAGTCAGTGCCCGCGCAGGTTTTGCCGCAGCCTGAGCAGAGGGCTCCTTCTCTGCCATTCTCCTGCTGCTGACATCCATCTGCCCCCTCCCCGGCGCTGCAGCCACCTGCGCTGTGCTCTCGCTCTGCTGCCCTCCTTCGGAAGCCTCTGAACAAGTATACAGAAATTGATTCTTCACTCTTCTTATACTTAACTTATCTTCTGAATTTAAGCCACTTGACTTCATAATCTTGCAAACCCTTAAACTCATTAGTGGCATTAGTGTTACAAACATGAGTGGTCCTGATTGGCCTGGCCAATGCGTGGTGTCCTAGCGTGTGGACACATCCAAGGATTGTTCTAAACGGCAGTTCTTTTAAGTAACCATTGCTGAGGTTCACCTGAATGTGTCTTCTACCTTAAATGCGGTCAAGCATAATTTTTTTTTCCATGTAGAGGTGAGAGCTGCAGCCTGAACTAAGATTTCTGGCTTGAAATGGCAATGCCTAATATTATTGCACAGGAGAGAGGAAAAAATCTCCATCCACAAGCATAAAGAAATCCAACTGACTGTTCTTGCTGCTCAGATGCTTCTCCATGGTTTGTTTCTGGCTGGATAGCCCGTTGCTACATGTTAACGGGAGGCCCTGCGTGCTCCAAGGCATGCATCTGAGATTAATAAAATGTTACATTACTCCAGCAAGTGCTCAGGCTCGCTCCTAAAGCAGCCGACGTCACGGGGAGAGCAGAGAGCCCTCCCACTCCTACTCGTTAATTGATGGTGACGGGGTTCTCTGCTGAGCCGCAACCCGCCACAGGGGCTAAATCCGACCAACAGCGGGGAGCAACCCCGGAATGACAGCGTTACTCCATATGGGCAAAAGCTGGGCACTTTAAACCAGGCCCCAGGAGGAGAGGCAGCTCCAAGGATGGCGAAGGAGGACTGATTTTCGGGAGTTTTTGCTGGTGCGCTGCTCTGCTCCTGAGGCTCCGCTCCTGCAAGAAGTGCCCGTGCTGGAAGGACAAGCCCACTTGGAAGAGCTTGACATGCTTGACAGGCACCTGATGTCTCCTCAAACTAAGCACATTATTCCTGGGGTAAGCATATGTCGAAGGAGTGCAGGCCAGATGCTCAGGAGCCTGTTAATTTTGAAATGAAAGGTACAGGCTGGCTTGCAAATTAACTTAATTACAGCTAAAATGTTTCACTTCACTCTCATCTGGCCAAGTGCAAATGATGTTAAAAAATATGCCAGTCTTTTAGCGGAGGTCCTAATGCTGCTTTCGAGATCGCTTTGTTAAAGCAGATGTGAAATTGCTGTCATTTTGAAAAACTGCAAATATTAGAGCTGAAGGGAAGTGAAAGCATTTACAGGTGGCTCTGTTGTCGAGAGCACTTCTGTGTATAACCCTATTAAATATAGTTAAAGTGATCCAGCTTGCTTGTTTGTTCTGTGTTTTGGGGCTTGTGCTAAATGGTTGTTTTCTCCTTGATACGAGAGCAATGGGACTCTCTGCTGGCAATAGTTTGAAATACACATTCACTTTTTCAACACAAGTGTTACACTCCGTCTTGTTTGCGGTTTGGGTTAGATTGCACTGATAAAATGAGTCTTGGTTTGGCAGCATTTAACACGTTCATATATCTTGATATATGTTCATATAGTAGTAGAATATCCAAAATAAAGCTCTGCCTTCACATAAAAGGTAAATATATGAGAAATATTTAATAGTTGAATTTGCTTTGTTTTCCTGTTTGCACTGTGGAAACTAGACTATGGAGGTAAAAAAAGAATTACAGTAATGTAGACATAAACTTCAGCCAGATGTTTGGCTCAAACTTACTGCTTTCTGTACTTTATGAGAGATGTGAATATAGTTAGCAGTGAAGGCATGATGGTCGCTTTCCAGGCTCCGGAGTCAATGTGAGAAAGCCCAGGGATAGTGGCTTGTGTCCTGGCTGCTCCAAGTCCCTTTATCCCAGAAGGAAACCAAATTGGAGCCCTTCTTTTTGAGGGAACTTCACTGCTGTCTTTTGCCAACTTTCACTCTGTAATGATACTCTAACAATTAAGATTTTATAGTGCTTCTGTAATGAGTAAACTTAGTTAAATAGTCTCATCTTTAGGACAAAAAGCTGAATTTTCAAGAGTGAGCACTCCGGCCCTATTCTTAGAGATTCCCCAGCAGATCCAATTTGCAGGTTAATATTTAGGACTTGAAAAAAGCTTTAATACATATTTTTTCAGCCTTTTTTTTCAAAATTTCACATATATAGATGAGTTTGAATCTTCTTTGATGATTTCAATGCAATTATGAATGAGGAAAAACTGGAGAAAAAAAAGATATGTAATAATAATAAAAATCAAATGGAAAATATTGTTTTCCTAAAGACAAGCTATTTGATGTTAGAATTCAGCAATAATCAGTACCCACATTTCCATGAAACATTTTCATTCTTCGTCTACTGTTTTTCAGATAGTATCATCAGAAAGAAAAAAAAGGCAAATGTGGTTTCTGGACTAAAAGAATAAAAGAATCCTCTCCCTTATAGGGAGGAAGCGCTTGACGCTGTTGTGGGAGTCCTGGTGGAGGGAGGAAAGACTGGCCATTCCCAAGGTACAGCGGGCTCTAGGGGCTCGTGCTGTGGACAGCCAGGCCTTGTGAGTGGAAAGTAGCAACGCAGCAGGATAGACGAGGGGGAGCGGGGATGGAAAGGAGTAAAGTTTGCCTCAAAGGATTCATAATATATGTGCCATGGATTTCTGCTTGTGGCAGGCTCTTGATGAGGGAAAAAGATTGGGAAAAGAAAAAACTGCTATTTTTGTTGTGCAGCTTAATCTCTAAGGAATATTTGATTGGCTGTTTTTTAAATGACAAACTGATGACTTTTTTTTTTCATTTCCATAGTTTCTAGAAGTGATATGAGGGCAAGTGGAGCATTTAGTTTTGCCTTCATGAGTTTGGGCTATAGGTAGTTTTTGTCCAGATGGATTTTAGATAAAGCTGTCCTTGGGAATTAGCTTGTCTTTCACAGTAAAAGATCTCCAAAATAATTTAATTGAAAATGGAATTGTTTAGATGGCTTAGATGGAAGTAATGGGAAAGGGGAAGAGTTAGAAAAAGAGAGAACTTGAGAACTCTTACATATTTCTTGACAAATACCTAAGTAAATGCACTATTGATGATAATCTCTTACAGGCAGCTATTGCATCATGGATACAAGTTGCATAATTGAACAGAAACAGAGATAAATGTTTAACACAGATTTTTCCTGATTGGCTTTACATTCATTTATATGTATTTCGTTCACCTACCTTCAGAATGTCCCATGTAAGAAGTTGACCCCTGAAGTATTCTACTCAGTTAAAATGCTATACGTAAATGAAATTATTTTAGTTATTATTTAGTTATTATTTAGAAATTATTTAGTTATTATTGCATAACCACTGACATTGCAACCACCAGCACAGTCCTTGTGACATAAGAAATTCTTCAATATGAAAACTTCTGTAACTGCCAGAAACTGCAAGCACATCAGGCGCAGCAAATTCTTATAGTCTCCTGAGGCTGTCATTTTGTCCTTCTCTCACCCACTATGCATAGAAGTGACATCTTGCTTTTTGCCAAGTTTTTTACCCAGACTTTCCTTAATTTATTCGCTCAGCCTCAGATGGAATACATAATTGTTGCTCCTATTTTCGATTCAGCTTGCAAACTGCAGTGAGGAAACTTTGGAATCAGAGGGATTGGAAGGGCCAATTCTGCTCTTTGTGTCCCAGAGTGGAGAGGGTAGAAGTGCAGCACAAAGGTAGAAAGGGAGGGCAGGGATGCGCTGCTGACCTTCCACTGCATTGATTGCATTGGTACAGTTTGCAAGCTATTTTACAGTGACTTTTTGCTGACAAATTACGGAAAACATTCTAATTGTTAAAATATTTGTTCTAAAACTTGCACTTTTTTTATTATTATCATGGTTAGTGATCCCTGAAATCTTTTGCTGTGCCGGTCTTTGCCGGTTTTTATGCATGTGCTTAAGTGTGAAAAGCAGTGTTTTATATTATACTTGCAACCTCTTTGTTAATAATAGCGGACACTGTTCTATGAGAAGGACATGCTGAATGACAGGCTAAATGTTTACATTGCTGCTTATGCGATCGTTTTATATTTAAACAAGCTGCTAAGTATTAAAGTGTATGGACAGTCTTTGTATAACAGTTCTGATTTTTAGGTTGGTTTGCTAAGACAAGATTTATGCAATCCCACTTTCCATCTGTTAGTTGTGCTTCTCCATAACTTTAATCCAATGGGCAACTTAAATCAATCTTACGGAGGTCTCCTGAGCGGGTGCTTGCACTCCTCGGGGGCAGGATGGGGCTGCTGAAGCCGTTTGCTTGACACACCAGGATGGAGAGTCAGGCTCGTGGCCACGGTGCTGTCCCCGGGGCCGCGTCCTGCAGCTGCTCGACGCACATTTAACTCCCAAGGAGTTGCAACCAAAGCTGCCTCCGGCTCATGCGGCAGCACGCGGAAAGGGAAGGGAAGTTTGGAGAGGGGAGGCGAGCCGAGGGTACGGAGCATGTGGTGTGTAGGGAAAATGAGAGCGCGGAAGGTATTGTGGAGGTGTGTGTGGGAAAGCAGGCTTCAGTGCTTCTGGTGTGCACAAAACAACTTGTTTTTCTTGAGCTCATCATTAATGATATAGTGCATTTTGCGGTATTTTGGTGGATATGAAGTTCTATTTTTTTCCTCAATGTCTTTAGGTTGCTGAGAGGATGCTGACAGATTGACAAGTTAGAATATTCATCACTTAAAAATTATTAGCTTGTTGTTAAATGAAATTTGTAGAATGTTAGTATTGGAAAATGAATTATTTTTCAGCTCTGCTAGGAATTCTAGTTAGAAAGTTTCTTTTTGAATTGACTCCTGCTGATCAAAGGGTGTTATAGATAATACTTCCTCACAGTTTCCATAGTTATATGTTATCTTTATATCTTCCCAGCTTGACATAAAGTCCTCTCAAAGCATAATCTATCATTCTGCAATTCGCTTTGTATTTAGCCATCAGTGTAGTCTTCTATATGATCAGATCAGATCAGTAGCTGAGTTTCATTGTGTGTTTTTTTTGCAAATTTATGTGGTCCGGATATGCAGGTCTTTTGCTTTTTTCTCTTAATAAGTGTCTATGTTTCTGTATTTGTTATTTAAACACCATCCAGTGATTATTTCTCACCTAGGAGACTGATTCCGGTGATTTCTTTTTCTCACATCCACAGGATGAATCAGTTTCTCATTATACGATAATCAAACATGCAGATATTTTCTGATTTTCAACAATGCATCAAAAAAACTAATGTTTTCAAAGCATGGTGTTATTTGGGAATGTAATGTCTTTCGTATTTACCCTCTGAAAATAACTAAATGAATATATAAGGCATTGCAAAAAAACAGTAACCTGTGCTCTTGAAAAAGCATTGCTTTTAACCAGTATTTCTAGCTCATCTTGGGAAAAGGATCACTGTGGTATACAAGCAAGAAGTTTTCAAAATGCTTATCATATGGGTGTTTCAATAGCTTACGCATCCATAGAATGCTGTAAAAGTCAATTTGCAATGAAGCACTTTGATAGCTTCCTGCCAAAATTCAAGCAAATCAGTGAGTTTCCAGAACACTAAGATATTTTGGGACTCCATATTTTCTGACTGAATATTTTCTGTCAAAAAAGATGCAATCAGCTTCTATTGCTGTGTTTTCACAGGAATTTCTCTCAGCTTCATTATAATTTATAGAGACTTAAAGCAACTGGAATTGTAATTTCAGATTTTTTTTTCATTTGGGGAGGATAAGCTTTCTTCATTTTCTACTTAAATTTTAAAAGTAGCTTTCTGCATTGATGCTGGCTTAGTGTAAATCCACTATTCAGGTCATGCTGTGTACAGCACAATTTACTACTTCGATTCAGTGACCACAGTGGATTTTTTTATTATGATTATTTTTATTATGTTTATAGAAGAGGATAAATTATTGTACCATACTATTTTTTAATGGTCAGAACCATATTAAAGTCAACAAATATGGATTTGATGATAATTCTTGGGATATTATTCACCTCTCTATTTTTTTCCTCATAATAAGTCAGTATTGTCTGACAACCTTCTCCAGAGTGCAAGAAACTTAAGTGTTTACAGAAGTTAGCACCCGAATTTGTGTCACATTCTTTAACTTGAAAAAGGCAATGGGGGGGACTGGTGAATGCTCACCCTTAAGACTCAAACCAAAACACAGAAAGTGCTGGAGAAGATCTTGAAGGGGCCTAGAGTGATATGAATACGAAGGCACTAAGACTTGATTAGAAATGTGTTTTGAGATGTTATGGTAATTGCAACACTGAAGAACGTTGTCTGTTCTGAGCATATAGACTTTGAGAATTATAACTAGAGAGCAGAAAAAAACAAGTACAAAATAGAAAAAAATGTACTTGATCGCATTTTTACAAAAACAAAAAAAGTCTGACTGAAAAAATATTTTCACAGAAGGAAGGAGAAAGCCTTTGCCCCACATCCCAGATATTCACATTCGCGTAATTATAGTCTCTGCTAACAACTCTCTGTTTCTTAGGGCAGAGATGGGAGAGGGCCTGCCAGGGTGTTGCACTGGTGCTGCTTGTCGATGTGTTTGCAGAAGGGCGCGTTAGTTCTGGGTAAGAAATAACTCACTGCTCATGTTATTCTCATTGCTGATTCCCCAGCTGCTGGCTCCACGTAGCTAGCACGCTGGTTCTGGTGACTATGTTTTCACAGCAATGCTGTGCTAAGACTTATAGCTAGTACTGTTATTAGCTGGGGTCACGCATCTGGCTCCCTATTCATTAAACTGAAATATGTTTCTGCGGCACCAGGTGACACTCATAGTCGTAGGTGAAAGAGGCCATTACAGCAGTGCATGTACTGCTTAAACCCCACTTAATTCCTATTCTGAACACTGAAGTGGGTCTCAAGTGATACAGAGTCCTTTCCACGCAGACAAGTTTTACCAGCTTTCACATTTCAGCATGGCGCTTCGACTCATGCAAGGCACCCTTCACCAAAAATTAAATGTAATTAATAAACCTTTCAGGATTGCCAAAAATGCAAGCCTTGGAAGTATAAGGATTTCAAACCCAGGAAGAATGAGAAATGGGAATTGAGATTTGAGGAAATGTTGAGGCCAAAGAAACCACAACATTTGGTGAGAATCATTAAGTTAAACTGATGGAAATGTGGAATGATGGCTTGTGCCAAAAATGCATAAATGAAAGTGAAGAGTGTCAGAATACCTCCTAGGGCCTACTGTTATAATGCTGATAATCAGAGATTTTTTTATTATTTCTTTTTCTTCCTGAAATGAGAACAGAATGCAGAATTTTATCAAAACTCAAATTTTACAAATACTTTTTAAAATGTGATTTTAGGAGATGGTTGGACATGCTACATGAATAATTACTTCACTTTAAAAACAGTTTTAAAAGCCTAAGGAAGCAGACCTTTCCTATGTGAAGTATCAAGTAGTAGGTGGGAAATGCAGTGCAGTTCCTGTAGTGCCTGGAGGACAACCTGCAACTCGAGCACAAGTTTTAGGATGTGGACAGAGGTGATTAATTTACTTGGTAGTTCCCGTTGGTGTCTGTACATAGCTACAAGGCAGAGGAAATTGCATAATTAATCCTGATCATTGGCTCAGAGTGATTAGGATCATGGAGAGCTCAGTGCAGCAGATGAGCAGCATGTGGCAGTGAAAGAGTCCATTAGCTTTCCAATGGAAAGCTGTGTTTTCTAAGAAACTGTTGCTATCACAGGCTGTTTTCCAGGGCTGTGTAAGTTTTTTTGAAGATGTTTATGATATCTGCAAAGATTGGTTTTATTACTACTGTTTGTATACTCATGAGGATACTTCTGTCATCTACAATTAATAAATATAAATAAAATAAGCATTATCTCTGTTTACATTATCATTTCTTTGAAATGTGGTTGCTGAAGACACTTCTTTCTTTCATAACCCAAGGCTCTGAAAGCTTAGAGATGTTTCAGAGGTGTTTTGCCCGCTCTTCAGTTGCAGGTGACCAGCAGTGGCATATTGACCACTAACTCTTTTTCTTGCATCTGTGTGCCCATTCTCCGTGCTTGGCAGCTGCAAGGCTACAACGTGATGATGCTCCCTGTAATTTGGTGCCTCATGAGCATCTTGTCTGCTTCTGGGAACACTCACCTGAGGGCACATCTTCCAACGTTATGATATCGAAGTGATGCAGCGGGTCCATAATACAACCAGGAAAATGATACCGAATTTCTGCTGTGTTTCTGACACTTACTATGAGTTGAGTAAAACATTTTAGTACCTGAAGGCCACAGTTTGCAGTGGACCATTTCTGTGACACTGAGAGGGCATTTTCATGTTATCTGTTAAAGCAGGAGGAGATAGCATGTGCCCCTAATGTATGTATATTTGCAACTTGAGAAGTTTGGTCTGTTGTTAATGTTATCACTGCCGTGCCCTGAAATAGCAAGCTGCAGGCAGATTGGATTGTGTCAGAGAATGGTAACCATAATAACCAATAACAATCTGCAGATGATAAGCAGCTTAAGTGTTTAAAAATAAAGTTTAAGTAGCATTCCAATAGTTCCAGGGCCATGCTTTTAGACTGCATTTTATTACTCATTAATTTTGAAGTTGGTTTTGAGATGTGACATTAATCTTAAATCGTTGATTAATTATTGCATCTTGAATTATTTGACATTGGTTTATTATGCACTAACTAACATTTTATTCAATGAGATTTATTTTAATGTTATCAACCTTCTTTCAGATATGCACTGTCTGTAAGGAAGAATTACAGATATCCTATATGACTTTTATGTAATGAGATGGACTTTGAGTTTATGCCCAGATGTAAATCCAGAAAACAAATAAAAAGTCTGCTGAAGATGAACATAGACCCATTATCACCACACCCTGGCACGATGTCCAATATTTTTGTTGAAATGAAAATCTAAAGTAACTAATTTCATATGAAACCTTTAACTTCACCAAAAACACTTTTTTTGAGAGAGGAACTTGAAGATAGGAAGTTTTCATTTGAAATAATTTGAAACAACTACAGGAGGAGGTCCAAGTCTCCTCTTTTTTTCTTTATTTTTTTCCCCTATAACCTAGAGATAAGGGTATTGAGTAGGAGTCTCAAACTCAAAATGAATTTATTACCCATCTTGAAGGAGTATGAGCTTTCCCTGCACAGGAGCATGGTGCTACTATCACACTGTTAACTGTTATGCGTTGTTTTCAGTCTCCCTTGCTTAGATCATTCTACCATTTTTCATAAAATACTGAAATATTTCTTATAACACACAGCCTTATTTCCCTGTTGTTCTAACCACAGGGACTGAGATTACTAAAATGCTTCAGACGAAGAGTAACAAGGTCAATAAGAATTGAAAAATACCCATTCAAAATGTGCTAAAGACAGGAAGGTCCCAGTTTCAGATGCTGTCTGGAGTTTTTTCAAGGCACTGTCACTTTCAGAGGGGTTAGGTAGATAGCCACAATTCATAGAGCGGGAAGTAGGGTACCCCTAGTTATCCGGAGCACCATGAGAGAAAGCAGATGGTGGAGCTATACCTTATAGGAAAAATCTGAAAATCACTAGCATACATAGCATAATTTTTGCATTCAAGTAACACTATATTTTAACTCTGACTTGGGGGTATGGGATAAAATAGCTTGAGAGATAGATAGTTAAAGGAAAATAACTCTTGCTGTTTGGCTTCTTATTTAAAAGGTGGTGATTTCTTTGGAGATTTCTGCAATAGGTAAATGAAAAGGGAAAATAGCAACCTTGACAAAGTACTCTTAAGAATGAAACATTTCTTGTGTTTACAAGAAACAATCCTGGTTGCTAGCTGTGCAAAAGGAAGTTGCGATCTCTTGACATTCTTCACTGGAATTTAAATTTCAATCCGGATTAGGTAAGAGCGACTCAATTGCTTTCCATTAGAGTTCTTGAAGAAAAAAAATAGTTGTTACTCTTGGATGCAAGTTGAGAGACTCATGTTTATCAAGGAATGTCTGTTTAGTCTATTAACCTTGACAACGATGTCAGCAGTTTTTCGTTCTTTTTTTTTTTTTCCCCCAAAGGCACTATATTGAAGTATTATGATATACAGAGATATTTATAGTGCAGACAGTTCATATTTATGCCTAATATACATGGGTCAAAGATTAAATACTAGAGTTAAATGCAACCCTCCTAAACAATTTGAAAAGTCATTCTGCTTAACATTTGAAAATTATAATCGGAGAGATGGATTTACCTAAAACATCAGTGTGAATGAAGTATTTTTCTAAGAATTTGATATGGTTTCACAGAACCATTGAGATCGCAGAGGACCTCTGCAGATTGTCTAGTCCAACTTCTCCTTGCTCAGAGCATGATCACCTAAAGCAGGTTGCTCAGGACCTTGTCCTGCTGGGCTAATATCTCCAAGCATGGAAACTCCACAACCTCTCTGGGTTACTTGTTTCAGTGTTTGACCACATTTAAAATAAATAATAATTAAAAAATAAATATATTTTTTTCTTATGTTTAAACAAAATTCTCTATATTTCAGTTTATACACATTGCCCCTTGGCCTTTCACTGGGAAACACTGAGAAGAGCCTACCTATGTCATCTTTATCCCCTCACATCATGTATAGATTAATACATTTGTATGAAAGGGATAACATTTACGGAACTAAGCAGGGGAAACCCAGAGGAAATGGTCTGCACACATTGTTACACCTGTATTTGTACTTGTCCTCTTCTCTTAACAGACCTTAAGTATTATTGTTGCTATTGGCCTCTACAAATGAGTAAGAACCACTCTAGAAAATAGTTTTGTACAATCGGAAGATAGAGAAATGATGCGTTTTATTCATCGTTATAGAAGATAATCTCGCCTGTCATGGTCAAGCCTCCAGGTAGTTACTTTTAAGTGTAAAGCCCCCGCGTGACCCCATCCCCGCCGCAGGTTTGTGGGCTGCTGTAGGTTTTGTTGTGCATCTCCAAGCACGTGTCCTACTGCGAGGTGCCAGTGGGGGAGAGGGGCGATGCCCTCCCAGCACAGAGGGCACGTCTTCGTTTCCGCGTGTTTTTCTGCAGAGCTCTGTTCTTGACACCTTTGGGACAGAACTTATCCCAGTTCTGTTGCTGTCCTAAACTTGACATCTTTGCTGGTTCAGCCAGGGCAGCCCAGGCACCTCAGCTCTGTGTCAGCATCACTGCGCCCTGCTCCGGGCCGTCTTCCTCTCCCTGACCACGTCTTCATCCCAGGCTCGTCAGCCAGCCCCCTGTTCTAATGCAGGCCTTTTCCCAGCCTGTGGTACTGCCTTCCTGGGGGGCTTTTCTTGCACAGTCTGAGTTTGTGTCTCCTGTACTGGTTGTTTTAGCACCGCCCTGCTGCAGGTCTCGCTGCTTCCTTGTCTACAGTCTGGTTTTCTGCTATTCCCGTTCGCGCCTCCTCTCCAGCCCCAGTGTTACTGGATCCTTCTGGATCCCCAGCCAGTTCCTCTGTTTCCCACTCCCACTCTTAAGCTTGCTCTTGCAATATGGGTCACGATTTTCT
>JAUBNY010000194.1:331606-344538 GCA_032275445.1 Crypturellus soui
AGCAAAATGCATACTTGGGCAGTCGTGATGGCTTTTTCTGGCTGTGATAGAGCGGTGTCTGTTGCATTGCCTCCACACGCGCGTTGGGAACCACTGCTTTGAAATATCTACCAGGCCGTGATGAGGCCTAGCTGTCCCCACAAGGAGTGTCTACTTGAGGTGTGACACAGGCTGTCTGATGAAATTACCCAACTATGTATTCACTCTCAGGCAGGTTTCACAGCCCCAAATGACCCCATGCTGTTAGCAGGCAACAGCAAGGTTGGTTAAGATATGTCTACCTAAGCTGAAGCACCACTTTTTGACAAACTGTAAGTGTCCATCAGCCTGATGTGTATCTTGTGTTAGCATGCCACATCATGGAGTCTCTTTTCCCCTTTTCCCTTCCCTCTTAATGTGGAGATCTGGGGATGTTCTACAGCACCCAAAGCCATGGCTCGCCAGGCTGTGCTGTCCAGCAACCGTTGCACTGCGTCGCTCGTGTTCTGGGACAGAACTGTAGGATAGTGCTCTGTATCAGCTGTTTTATATGATAACAGTATTATCAGTGATTTCTTCTCATTTGCCTCCCTTATTTCAGACTACTTCCATTGCAGGTTATCATCTCTACATGTTAGATAGCTAATGTTGCATATCAGAGTTGCTGGGATTATGTGGGAGCTGGCACAGTAGTCTAGCTGGAAATAAATGTGGTGTTGATCCAAAAGTGTAGTTGCAAATCTGGTTGTTGCTTAGCTGGAGGCAAGTTCTGCATTGCTAGTTTATTACGAGTTTCTGGATCTGCTAGGATTAGACTGCAGATGCACTTTTTTTTTAACCTCTTCCTTGACTTCTACTGTTATTTTTTGAGTTTTTTTTGTGTGATGTTGGAGCATAAAGTGGTTCTCTTTATACTGCTGTCCATGACCTGTAGGTTTCTTTCTGTTTGCATTTATAATCTGTTTTTCCTTCAACTTTAGTATGTCTACTTGTTTTACCCTAGTAGCCATTGTGTTTGTTAGCTACTCTTGCTGTTTGGCTGTATTGGTCTAGGTTTAGCTTGCTGCTTCCAGCTGTTTCTCACATAACCTGGAATCGGTGCTCCAGAAATAGTACTTTCTTTAATTTAGAAACAGTTGACAGCTCCTGTTCGTACTGTGATTGCTAGAGTGATCATCGCTGTTCCATAAGAATCCTTTCCTCTTCTGCTTCTTAGCTGTGAAAGAATAAAGAAATGTCTGAAATGAAAAAAGAATATGCAGGGATATTCTATTCACAGCCTAAATTTAGACAGATCATAGTTTCTCTAAGTAACCAGTGGAAAGAGATAAATTGTCTCTAAGGGTAATACTGAGGAGCAGTCCTGGGGAAAAGCATAGCTCTTGTGCCTGCTCTTCAGTTCCTGCTTTCATGTGCTCATCCTCACATCCTCGACAAGATGTCTCCACGCTATTTCTGTATGGTCAGATACTCATATAAAGGGCAGTAACACAAGTGTTACTTTTCATTTGTAAAACTAAATGGGCTCTTTATTACAAGAAGCACTGAGGATTAGATTTAACTAAAGTCCGCACTTGTAAGCCAGGACACGCGTGCTGCTTGCCTCCTCTCCCAGGCGTTTTCCTCCTACCGCCTCCGCTTCTCTCCCTGGTGCTGCAGCAGTCACCATGCGGCCGTGAGCACTTAGAGCTACTCCTGCATGGCTTTGCCTGACGCGGCAGGCCAGAGGTGCCCAAGGGGTGATGCTCCTCTTGGTGTGTAGTGGTGGCCACGGGCTCCCTGCCACAGGTGAGCACGCAGCGGCAGAGTCAGTGCACTCAACAGGACCTTGCTGCAGCTCGACTGATGGTCGCCAGTGGATGTGGGTGTTGATGGACGCTGGTGTGGGGGCTCAAGGCATTTGGGGAATGGAATTGTAGGAAAGCACAAGAGAGGGCTCAGGGATGCCCTTGGTGACAGTGCAGAGTGAGTGTGTTTGTCACATGGGAAAAGTGGAATTGGAAAACACTCGTGCGTGTTGTTGGAGCTGGTGCGGAACTGGGCGTTGTGGCTGGTGTCGCTGGTTGGAACTGCCAGTGGTTTGGGAATAAGTAAGTTTGGGAATTTGCAATCTAGACATATGGAGTCTGGCTCATAAATGTTCTTGAGGCTTATATCAAGGTCTGATTCCTTTTTGCTAGCAGTATATTGCAATCTGGAACTTACTTTTACTCTGTGATTGATGCAGTTACCTGAGTGTCATTGTTCTTTAGGGAGTCAACATATGCTCTTTAATTTAAAGAAAATAAGTAGGTAAGCGTAGAGTGGGAAAAATAGGATTTCAAGATGCAGTGGCCACTTTCACAGGTATCTAAAATGTTTGAAGTCGCCTCAGGGTAAATGTTCAAATTTTTGCATTCATAATAACTATTTGGAGATTATTTAAGTAAATTTATCTCTTGTGCGCTAAGTGATTTATGTATATTTAGCATTTAGGTTCCAGTTTAATGTAGACTCTATGGGATTTTTTTGATTTTTATTTTAGATATTTTTTATATTCATACTAAACTAAACATGAACTTGTAAAACGTTTTTGTGGTAGGAATTATTGATGCAGGCTCAAAGAAACTTTAGAGCCCTTAATTCTTCAGTTCAGTGAAATATAGATTTTTAAATGTCTGTGGATCTGGAAATGTTTATACCTGTTGTGTGTACATATATATGCATGCATATATGTACATTCCTGTATATGTACATATGTGTGCATGCAAATATATGTATGTACCCATGCGTGTATGAGGTAGCACTTGAAACTTGAATAGGATGTCTTCAATCTCTAGTTCATAACTTCTGATTGTAAAATATGTATTTTGTGCTCGGGGAGAAATGTTGCACTAAAGGGTAGACTTCTGAAGAAATAGAGATGGTTTATCAGAAAAATCATCCCATGACAACAGCAGCTACTGCACTGCCATGGATTTTTGGGAAGAAGTAATCGAGATAAGGGAAAGGACTTCAGTGAATCCACATACGTAACAGTGCAGAGATGCTGCAGCTCTCCGTGACCCACATGGCATGGTGCAGTGGTGTGGAGAGAGCCAAAAGCATGGGCTTTGGGGACAGCAAACGCATTCTGCAGGGCCAGCGCTGCTCCGAGGCCGCTTTGCAGCCGGTTCAGGAGCTAACCTGATTTCTGTTAAATTGGACACCTGACTGATGCGTGCTGTTACGCAGGCATTTGTCATCTGCAATGAAAGCCCCTAGACACTCTTCCTTCGTCCTTGGCAAAGATCTATAGAGCCTGATTCTTATCTATTCTCGCTTTCTTGTCCTTTTTTCTTTACCTCCCTAACTGTCTTGAAAAAATGCGAGAGAAGGAAAAACAGGTATCTTTAGTTTTAGTTTTACACTTAAACGGAAGGAAAAGCTCATAAGGGTGCTTCAAAAATAAGATTTTATTTTTCACAACTTGGTTTATGTCATTATACACAAGATGTCAGTGAGTTCTAACTATAGGGAAGAGTAGAATGCTTCAGTACAAAATTAGACAGACATCAGATGCCAATTCAAAAGCAGTTCTCTTGGAAACATTAATTACATAAATTAATCATTGAGTGTACAAAACGTCATAAAAATCAGTAGGAGCCAAGAAAACCTGTGATATCTGGGAGGAAGATACTGTGTGTTCCCAGGTTAGGAACACTTTAAGTGCAAAACTCAGCTTGAGCTATGAACACTAACTGGTTTCTGAATAAATCATGGCATGAGGGTAATTTGTTAAAAATATTTAAAGGTTCAGAAAGCTTGCCATCAAGCGTTTCTGTTTGTTTTCCTGGTGTCCTTTCATCTGTATTGTGGGAAAAACCAATGCAGTCTACAGCAAAAAAAAACATAGCATTAAATTCTACTAGCAGTCAGCAGGGGAGACTGTAAAAGCCTGTATGTTTAGCCTCCATTCCTGACATTTTCCTCCAAAAATTCATGTTCACCTGGTTTGTTTTACTAAGTGCAGTAACATAGAGGATAGTCAGTGCATAAACCTATTATTAATTCCAAAATACAAGTAAAATATTTGAACTCTTGTTTATCAACTGAAATTTACATCTTGGGCTGCAATCAAATAGCAAAGATTAAACTGACATTTATCTTTGCAAAAGTTCAGGGATGGCTATTCTTACTTTTATGAATGTAAATCTTGGCAATGAATTATAGTCATATGGTTTTATAACTACCTAGCTTTATTTTTATTTAGTTGACATGGATTTTTAATAAATAAGTGTTAGAAACTCTAACTGTAACTGACATAGTGCCCAATGAATTACTGTTTTTTGCAACTATTTTTCTTTAAGAACCTCTTTTCATCTTACTAAATAGGCAAAGATGATGGTGGTTTTAGCCAAATCTTTTTTTGTTTAAACCCAATTTTATTAATAATGTAATCTCTAGTTTAAAGTTTTAAAAAGTAATGTAGTATGAAGCAATACACTCATGCAAAAAAGGGAGATGGTACTGATAGAGCTGGAGAGAATCCAAAGATCTCCATCTGTACTCTACCTAGTCTCCCTCTTAATTATTCCCTGTCCAAATTAGGGTAATTTTAGTATACTGTAATTTTTATATTATCTTTTTATGCCTTTGGTTCCCTCCAACAACTGGCATTAAAATATGAATTTCTCATTAGATTATTAACCATAAAGATAGTCTGTTACTTTATTTTTGCTGTTGAAATGTTTAGGGAGTAGATTTTTTTTCTCCATTATTACAATTTTTTTCTTTTTTTCTTTACTAACAATTTACTCCATTTTGTATCATGAGGTCAACTTTATTTTTTTCTTTTCTCCTTCAAAAGGTATGATAGTATATTTGTGATAAATTGAAATATAACAAATATATGACTAAAATACATACTAACAAACCTGTAATTTATTCTCATGTTGTGAATTTTATGGGTAGATGATTATCTTCAAGATGATGTAGTGAGTTTATTCTAGCATTCAGAGTCCAGAGTTCAATTTGAAAGCTTCTACTTCATTTTCAGAATCTGAGGCTGATCTGGGATGGAGTGGTATGGAGAGCAGACAGGCTGCCCGTGACTTGGGTCTCTGTTGTGCAAATGCACCTGTGTTACTCATTTTTTTTTTCCCCAAGCTGTCCTTTTTTAAGTGACTGCAAAAAATGTGAAGGGAAAAATGTCTTGAAAGGTAAGATGAAGGATCAAACTGTCGCTGCTTTGATTATTTTGACTACAGATGTCAGAATGTTGAACTGAAAGAAAGAATTCCCTCTATGATTTGTGATTCCATCCATTCTGCCAATTATTTGAAAAATGAATTTTAAAAAGTTTTTGGATTTTAGCATGGCACTGAGGATAAAATAGGTGAACACAAAACACCTGGGGTTATAAACTCCAGATTACCTGCTTGTCACAAAAGAAAATTTTCCTGACTGATACAAAAATGAAGATGCTGAGTATCTGCCATCTTGAGAGTCAACTGTACACATTGCTTTTAATAATAATCACTAATAAATGGCAGTATTTGGAAACACACATATGACTGAGCTGTGGCAATAGTCAAATTACAGCTGAAAGTATCATTCTCAGAGGAGTTGTAGTAAAGAAACATACTATATTTATCACAGTTCTTCAATTATTTTGACTCTCTACTTGATTTTTGTAGCAAGTCAAATGACTCATTCACAAAAGAACATGCTTTCCTGCTTTCTCCCCATGATGCTTCCTAATAATTTAATCCAGCTGAGCCATAATATAAAGCCATTGTAGAGCTGTTCACCTGTACGTTTATTATTTGCTGTCTCTCTAACAGGCCCAGCACGTTAAATGGCCTAGACTTGAATTTGTGTGGCTACTGGTGGTCTGGTGGGCAGCTGATCATGGGGCTTCCTTCTCTCTTTGAGCCTCTCCTAGCTCTCAAATTGCCAGCAGCAGATCTAAGGAAATGTTAGTAGGTTCCCTAGTAGCAGTGTGCAGAAGAAGGGTATTTCCAGTGCCTCTCCAAGCTGTGCAGGCAGGGATGTCGGGCCTCAGACTGCGAGCTGAAGGAGTTCGGCCCTCCATCTTCTGAGGATGCACCATGGCGCTTGTCCCCATGGAGTGACTGTGGAGATGTGCGGTTTACGTGTGAATTCAAATGCAGCTGAAGATCTTATTTCTTCCTGGGGAAGATTCCTTCCACCTACTTTTTAATTTCTTCGGAACATAAAATTTAACAGGATTAAAGCACCCAGTATATAGCTGTTGTCTCTGATTTTTGCCTTCCAGAGGCAAAATCATCCTTCACTTAGGCTCATCCTTCACTTAGGCTCAGTGCTGGGTAAAATTTTCAAGGCAAATACTCGAATGAAAAATTTTCCCTAAAAGCCCATGTTTGAACTGGAGGCCTGAGGACAGGAAGAGATAGGGAGAGCAAACAGGACAAAATAATTTCGCAAAGAAATAGGCATAATGTGTATTGATATATGCAGCTTTAATATGTGATCTAGTTTATTATGTGATTTAGAACTGGTGGAAAGCAGGAGATAGTAAATTTAATGTCAGCATTTTTGGATGTTAGCCAGCATTTGGTCAACTTAATTTTATTTTGTGTTTCTGTGCCCTGGCCTTTTATATTTTACACCTTTATGACTTCATGCATTTCTTTAAGATGTGATTTTAGGACAGTGGCTTTGGTTCCCAAGCATTAGTAGAAGACATTTCTCTCTCCAGCTGCTCAATCCATTTATTTGGGCAAGATTTTTTTTTTCTAAGCCACACAGGTGAATGTCACTGATAACATGTGCTAGCTGCTGTAAGTCATGTGCTGTAGCATGGGAAGGCGGATGGAGTCTGAGAACTTTCATGCCACAAGACCAAAATGTACTTTTCTAGCTGAGAAATCCTGTGAATTGTCCTGTCTGTGATAGGGTTATCAGCACTAGTGCTCATTATTCATCAATCCCAAGCAAATTTGATTGCTTTTCAGGGCTTCCTTGGAGCAGCAGCTTGCTGTGAGGCTGGCATCATAGATCAACAATGTTAATTACTCCCAGAAAAAAGAGAAAATGAATGTTGTAACGTGACAGTAGTTTCCTTGGCTCACAGTTACACTGGCACTACATTTGAACCGGGACTAAGGTGCACGCTACAGGATCTGTTTTTCTCTTCCATTAATTGAGAAGATCCTATTTTGTCTTATTTACATGTTTCAGTATTCCTTCCTGAAGGCCCCTCATGGTGCAGGTTGGAATTTTCGTGTGGTTGAATCTGGTGGGCAGCTGTTCAGAAGTGAACCTCGAGCGTCAGAGAGCGCTGCAGGGTGATGCCAGCCCCGCTGAGCTGCGTGCTCGCTGCAGGCCTGCTGGGCAGTCAGACGGGAGCCGGGGCAAGCCTAATTCAACAGCTGGGGCATATAATATTCATGCACACATGTATCTTTCATGGCCTCACAAAGAGACCGTTTGATATTTTTCTCTGTCTTATTCGTCTTTTGGTTCTTGAAGCTGTGATCATTAATTCTAGGCCCAGTGAATATCTGTCCTTGTATGTGGCTTCCCACGGATTCTCGCTGTAGATTTTAATACTCTTCTGAAGCTCTCACTGCAGTGGTCTTTTGTCAGAAGAAAACACTAGACATAGCAAACCATGTCTGTTAGAGAAAACCCCATTTATAGGAGCCTGGAATTACAGAGGTTATTAAATATGCCATAATTATATCTTAATCCCAGGTCTTTGAATGAAACTAATAAAATTTCTGTTATTAATATGTGATATGCTGAATTTTAATCATGAACACAGTTCTCCTCTTGAAAATCAATAGGCAACTAAAGTTTTAAATGTATTACCAACATTATCATGTTTCGTCTTTCTGTCTGTGTTTTAACATGCATAAAAAACAAAATAACTTAAAATCCTAAATTAATTTCTTTGAGATATTGTGGAAGGCACATCACTGTTTTGTGAGGAAGAACATGTAGTTGCTAATATCGAGCATATGAATTGTTGTAACGTTATTGTCTGTTTATATTCTGTTTATCCATATAACCGTAGCAGTGAGGCCTAGACATTTTAAAGTGCTGTATGAATTTTCTGAAAGTTCTGGAAAAAAGTCTTGATTTGTATCAATGACAAACACATTCCTTCTCAGAAAATTCTGTAAGCCAAGAGTAACTCAAGAACCTCCATATCAAAACACCCACACATTTTTTTTTCCTGATGAAATGAGTGTTTCTAGTTTGAGCTTAAGAAGAAGTAGAAGAAGGAAAGCAATAAAGTACTTGCCAGGATTTACGTAACATTGATGCAGCAGGAGAAAACTTTATGCGCTGATACCTTTCCAAATTCAGGGCTATGAAATATTTTAGCATTAACAAAGAGACCTGCGAGACCTTGGTTGGATTCCATTTGTCATGATTTAACCCAAATAAATTAATTGATTAATCTTACTTCAGAGTATTTTTCTTTATAATTACATCATTCTGGTTGCATAAAATTGATTATTATCCATTGAATATGCCAGAAATAAGTTGTCTACTTTTAGTGCTCTGATCTTTAAGTAGGAGTAATATTTTTCTTTCTTTAACTTGCTTTTTTAACAAGCTGAAACTTGGGTTGACATAGAAGGGGAGGGGATCTTAGCAAGTTACTGAAACCTATTAAGGTTCTTTTTCAGTGAAAGAACTTTGAAAATAGAAGACTACATCTTGTCATACCTCCTTGTAGTTTTATTCAAACTGTCTTCTGAAGTGTAAATTAAGCAACCACTGAAATTTCTAAGACCCGACATTATTAAGGACAGAAATGACTTTAGCAAATGTTGCACCCTGGGTGAAATCAGTATCAAGTATGAACAGGAGAGGAATCTTTTGCAGAGGTGGGAAATGCACATGATCTTGCATAATGCCATCAAATTTAGCGATGAAATGAATTATATTCTCTAATATTTCATTTTCAAAAAGTAACACTTCTCTAATTAGCTAATTATGTCTGTAATGCCAAATAGGTTTGTGTATAATGATAAACATCTTTGCTTCAATGCATCAGCCTTGCTTGTTATATTAAAGAGACTGCTGGTTTTGATGACAGTGGTGTTGTAGGGCTCTGTTGAAGCTCCAGATGTGTCTGCATGTGTTATTTGGCTATTTCACTTCACTTTATGTTATCATCTGTCTCCAGTTAGGCTGGAGACCTACACTGAAATAGGCTGAAACATGTACTGTTTTTGTGTGGCCTTCGTCAAAAAGAGCAAGCCTAGTTAAGAGTATTTGTAATAAATCAGCCACAGCCTCAGTCTTATCTGTTACATACAATTTGGGTTTAGTGGAAGGTATTAACCTTGCTAACATCTACTGCAAATGCTTTCTTTTGTTCTAGTTTTCCAGAGAAAGAAAACCTGTCTATCTGACCATAGGTTACCAGGGCTCTTACCAGTGTTCTGCCTTTCCTCCCTTCAAGCTAGCTCCTTGATTCTCTAGGGTTTCATGTGGAAAGTTTTTTCTACAGTTTTCTCTTCCCTCATTTCTAGAAATGCGGTAGTATTTTTCTCGAGGGGTTTAGTACTCTTTTATCTTTCAGCCTGTAGAAATAAGATCTTAAAAAAGTTGCTTTTAATGTAATACCTCTGATACTGCTTTGTGGTCTTATTTTATCTCAGTCTATTGTGCAAAATTTGTGAGATGTGGCTGGTTGCTTCTGCCAAGCTTGGTGTCCCTCCTTCCTTTTTCCCACACATGCAGCCAGGTATCTTAAGACAGTGAATCAGTGATGTCTTTGCTCTCTATGTATCTTTTTATCTCTGGGCTGTATGCTTAATGTTGGTAGTATTCAAAATTGGCTTTGGTTATTCCTCAGGAACCCATTTCTTTAGGTTTGAAAGCTGTGAATCTACCTCTCCTGTTGCTTGCTTCTATGTCCTGTGGAATTTCAGGGACCTTTTAAAAAGCTTTCTGATTTCCGCTCATTTATCAGTCGACTTATCCTTACCTTGAAGGTGAGCACTTCTCCACAGTATTTGATTGTTACTGTTATTACTACTTGATTTTTTTGTTTCTTTGCTTGATTACTCTCTCACTTAACACTCAAAACATTCGTCCCTCTCTTGTTTTATGTTGGAAGGGACCTCTAGAGATCATCTAGTCCAAGCCCCCTGCTCCAGCAGGGACACCCAGAGCACAGGGCACAGGGTCAAATCCAGGCAGGTTTTGAAGAGCTCCAAAGGAGCCTCCACAACCTCTCTGGGCAGTCTGTTCAGGTCTCTGTCACCCTCAGAGTAAATAAATAAGTTCTTTTTCATATGGAGATGAAACTTCCTGTGTTTCAGTTTATACCAATTGCCCCTTGTTCTGTTGCAGGCCGCTATCACGAAGTTTAGCCTCTTTACTGTCTCCTCAGGTATTTGTACATGTTGATCAGATCTCCTCTCAGTCACCCTTTCTCTAGGCTAAACAAGCCCAGCTCCCCTGATCGTCTTTTTCGCTTTGTTACTGTACGCTGGACCCTCTCTAGAAGTTTTGTGTTCCTCTTGTACTGGGATGTGTACTTTTTTACTTGTATTTTGTGTTGGTGAAAAATCAGAAATAAATTTACACTTCTAATATTTTAAAGTGATAAAGCAAAACTCTTTTAAGTATTTCATAAAACCAGAATATTCATAAATTCTAGTTAGGTAATCATAATTTGTGCGTGTCCAAATTTCCCATTTAAGAGGGAAAGATAGGTTATGGGTGTGTTGCTGGAAGCTGCAACTTTCTGGAATATTAGGTAGCATGTGTGTGTGTATAACATTCATTACCTAATTAACGTGACTTTTCTGAGAGTATCATCCTGTATCAGTATTGCTTCAGAATTTTTAGAAACTTTTTGAAGAGTTTGCTCTAGATGGGCATTTTGTCAGCAGTTTGCCTTTCAAGTGATGCCATCTTGGCCCTCTCTGCTGCATTTGAGAAACCTGTCTGGAGGTGATGGATAATGTGGCAAGTGTCCTCTGAGAGTTAGGAAGGAGAAAACTCCAGAGAACTTCAAAGCAAGAAAGCAGAGTGTAAGAGATCTGAGAAAAAGTTGGTCATGAATTAGCAAGGAAGGGACGGAATAGAGAAAAAAGATCAGAGAAATAAATATAGTTTCTGAATTTTATTGTAGACCCCAAGAAATCAGGAGCTGAATACAGAAAATAATGTTATTTATTAAGCTTCCTCTAAAGTTATTGAGCCTTAAGACTAGGTTTAGGAAATGATTTTGAACTTGCCTTCACAGCTTGTGGATTAGAATATTAACATTATCTTTTTTTATTTTGTAATGAAAGCTAAGATTCTAACCAAATCATAAAATTCAAAGATTACAGGGTTTAAGAATAAAGACACACATAATCTAATACTTAAAATTATCTGTTTTGACTGTGCTACTCATTTTCAACAAATAATTAGGTGATGATGAGTAATTAGTGAGAAATGTGAACATCTTTGCATTTAAAATCTTCTCATTTGAGTTACTTCAGCCAGTAACTTGACTGACCTTAGGCACTCAAACACATTACTGACTTCTGGAGTCCAAGGGTTCTGAGAATTAAGGCAGCTGGTGAAGATAATAGATGAAATGTTAAGTGCTTATTGACATTTAGAAAGATGATATCTATCGAAATTTCATATCTATAAATAGACCTCTATTGTTTCTTTCTGAAGTGTGTTTGTACCTCCTTAAGCATGCTAGAAAACATCTCTGTCGTATGAAACAGGTGCAATCAAAATTCCAACACAGCAGCTATGCTTCTGCTCTAATATTCCTTATTTTCAGTGGGTAAGATTTAGTGGCATCACTTGAGGAATTTCAGCCTCAGGTTGCTTGTTTGCTTTTCTGTCAGGCTTTTTCCAGATTTTAGATTTAATCAAAGGGAATTCTTAGTTGTGGTTGTTCATGGACTTACTGAATGTGAATACTGTATGTAAACCTTTACAAGGTTTTAATGTTTTTATAGGAGAATTTAAGTTATCAAAAAAGAAACCAGTTTTGTTGTGAGAATGCTTCTATTCTGTGGTCAAAACTGCCTGCACATTCAACTTGTGTGAAGAATCTTACAAAAGTGCCATATTGTGTCTAGATTTAGTCATTGCTGTCAAATTTCTATATTTAATCAAGAGTTATTATAGAAACTTCTTTTAAAGCAATATCAGTGTCACATGAGGATTATCTCAGAGGACTATATCTCTTCTAGTTATGACCTAAATTACCTATATTTAGGGCACAATATATATCTTAATACCTGTGATTTCACAACTTGTACTGTGAACTTCAAAGTTAGTTCGATCATGAATGCAGCAATACAAGCTTCCTTACTGTGGCCTGTTAGATCTAGCCCCTTCCATTCTTTAGAATGGTTTTATTAGGCATGAGCAATAAAGGGAAAATTATTTGACATGGTCTAAGTTCTCTGTATGCTTGGTAGAGCTCCTTGTTCTGTTTCATTTTAGTAAGAATTTGATAACAACAGTGATTTTTTTTCTTGCCTTTTCCTTCTTGGAAGATGTATTTACTCAGGATTTCTATCTCACCATCATACTCTTTGACCCTTGGTTTTCAATGTGATATTCTTTCTACTTGAAGCTGTATGTGTAATTTCAGAATTGCCTTATATGATGCTTAGTTATTATTTTATTTTGTTTTGTTTTATTTTATTATTTTCCTGATGTCAAGTGAAAGGTAATTTATGATTATTACATTAAAGTAATAGCATTTGCAAATGATACGTTTTATTATAGTAATGGAAATATTAACATTGAATGAAGGGCACTCACCTGCTACATTGGAATTGATGGTAAAGTCATATGTTGGATGGCTAGTTGAGAATCAATAAAATTATATTATTGATGGTGAATTAATGCAGTGGAGAAAGACCTTTTTGTTTTGAGCTCTCACTTGTTTAATAGGTCCTTATAAGCCACAGTGTTTATTATAAATTATCAAGAAGTACTATTTCTATGTGCTCTTT